>JAOWBN010179873.1:0-17211 GCA_028565015.1 Pinguicula moranensis
AGCATTTTTGGAATAATTTTTTGCAAACACTATTTTTTGATTTTTGTTGTAGTAAAGCATATTTTGCAAACACTCTCCCATTTTTTTTGTAAAAGCTTCTTTTTCCAAAAGACCTTTTGAAAAGTTACTTCTGACAAGCACAAGAACTTGCAAACACCCCTAAGACAGGAGAGAAACAGACAGAGAGCTCATCTTAAACAACAAAAGCATATTTAATTCACACACACAAATATACAATTATTTATACATATATATGTATATAAAAACTAATTTATGGAGATATTCAATCTGTTTGTTAACGAAATTCTTATTTAATTAATATGCTGATTAACAAATATTATTGTATTCATTGTCTATTAGAACAAAAATCAATATAGGAAAATAGATTTTTCTTAAAATAATAATAATAATAAATTATGTTTTAGAAATCAACTTCTACTTCTATTTTCGGGTAGAAATAATTAAAATTAGCCACCTTTTCAACAATTATTGATAATAATTCAAGTATTTCTGAATTTTGAGCCACCCGTTTTGATATTATCTATAATCAATTTTATCAATGGGTCCTTGACCGTGTTAAGAGTATTGTTCCACAAGAATTGCGCACATAATTACTATCCAACAAATAAAAGCAGAATAAGTTATCATCAATCATCTTGATACTTAATTTTATGAGAGTAAAGCTCACATTTGGCACACATACGCACTTACCCATATTATCCTATGTACACAATTCAACCTTCCATTATTTCACCAACTTATAGTGTTGCTCTCGCCTATAAAAAATAAATTTTTTCTTTCCTCCCTATAATTAAGTTTATAATTCTATTTAAAGTTATGTGATCAGGTGATTTATCCTTATTTGATCAAAATAAGATAGTTATTCATCACCTTTTGTCATATGCGATTGCGAAAGATCATAATTTATGTAGGAGAATTCCATTGTTAGTAATTAGAATAACAGTATTTATTAAAATAATAAACCAGAATGAGATTTTTTTTATACAATAATATAAAACTAGAAAAATAAAATAAAATAACATAAGAGCAAGTATTTAATGTTGCAAAAATCAGTTACCTGCGTAATTTTGCAAAATGCTTTTAATCAAATCATCAAGTTATCTAGAGGTAGAGGTGGCCAAACGGGTCTGGGTTTTTCCGAAAATCCAAAACCCGCCTCATCTCGTTATCCAAATTTCTAAAATTTTTGAGAATTTGGGTATTCGGATGAGATCGATACCAAATTTCTTGTCCCGTTTATTTTTTGAACGGGTTCGGATAATGGTCATACCCGTCCCGATTACCCATTTTTACACATAATTTTGGAAATTCCCAAAACAAATCCGTCCTATTATCCGAATTCCCAAAATTTTTGAGAATTCGGGTATTCAGGATGAGAACACGACCAGATTTCTGATCCGATTTATTTTTTGAATCGGATTCAAATATGGCCAATACTCTTCCCGAATTCCCGTTTGACCACCGCTAAAGTTATCAGCTTTTAATTTTAGGATATGCTCAATTAATTTATCAATTTTTACTCATACTTTATGATTTGCTAATTATAGGGTTTCCCTATATATCTAAATATACGATCATTCCGGTCATAATAATTGATTTGATTTCCAGTTGGACATATCCTTCTGCCATTCTTCTTATTACTTCCCCACTATTCAGTCTGCGTCGTCGTCGTCATTGAGGAGGAATCTTGAATCTCCCAAAGTGCAATGAACCTGGCGAGACAACGACCCAAAACATCTTAAATAAGAATGCAAATCGTCTTCAAAAAATAAAAATATTCATATCAAATAGAAGCACTATGGATTTTATTGTTTTTAAATACAAAGTGTCCCATCACCCTATATTTACATGCCTGCTCAAGTTATGGCTTAGAACAGGATGACTACCGTTTGACAAATTACATACCATATATATACATTGGCACAAAAAAATATTTTTTTAAGAAAACATCAAAATATCCTACAAAACTAAAAAGATCAACTAAAAAAATCGAACAAAGTAAAGCATAAATTCTAGATCAGTGCGCGTGATAAGAGGTGAATGCATGAGTTTGGTCAGCATGCACCTTCGTCAAGACAGAAGGAGAGACTCATCAACATCATAAAAAGATGAATGATCACTCGCTTCAAAATAAATAATATTGTCGGTACAAAAGTTGACTTTATAATATATATATATATATATATATATATATCAAACTTAAAAGAATAAATAGATTGATAAAAATAAGATATTAGATGTCCTGCCACAAAAATTGAAACATTATGGGAGACATGACCATATTAAACCAAATAACCAGAAGCAAAAGAGTATAATTCAAAAATAACGCAATCCATGTTAAAAGTAGCAAAGAGTCCAACAATATAAAAAAGTTAAAATTTCAGTCATGGTTCCAAACAATATTTTAGTATACTAAAAACTTCAAATTATTCTAATTCAAATTGCGTAGTGCAATTTTGTGTCTCGACATGGTGTACCAACTCGTCACTTAGTCTGCCATTTTTAGTGCAAATTGTTAGTTGTCTTGGCTGTCAAAGGCTACCACCATCCTTATAAATTATCTATCACAAGATTAATGGCTTCTTTTTAGTCGACTTTCAAGTGGCATCTTTTCTTTTCTTTTTTACAATAGTTTATGTTTCTCAAAACTCTAGAAAAAGCTTTCAAGAAGAAGGAAACTATTGAGAAAGATTCTGTCCTTTGGCAGATCAGATCCATCTTGTACAAATTTTTCTAGTTGTGAGTTTGTTTATTCAAACGGGGAAATTGAAAGCTCAGGCGCACATGGTCACATTTGACCTAACAACAAATAAAATTAGTCAAGGATTTGGGCCATCAAACACCATTTTCTATAACTAAATTTGAATTCAAATGTGATGTAATCAAATGACAATGCAATTTTACTTAGAGTTTTGGTCAACTAGGGTATAGAAACCTTGAGCATCTCAATTTTTATTATGCTCTATCATTTGAGCTATCAAAGCCCAATAAATTTTCATAAAAATTGTATCCAACTAGGTTGATGAATAAATGCTAACTTTCTTTTTTAGGTGATGAGATGAAAAATGGACCTAACCAAAAATGATGACTTATTTGGTTGTGCAAGTTGTCGAATCCAAATCAACCAGCTAGTGCTTGTTTTGGGGAATTGTAAAGATCAACGTTCGCCCTTTACCAAACAGGGAGTATTATTCCTCTGAAGCTGTAAAGCACAATAAAATGGAACACAGGAAAACCATAAGAGAGACAAGGAAGATAGGTGGAAAGAAACTCCGATTATTATTTTATAGCACACTCATTTTATTATTATCATAATTATTCTTATTTGCTTTTGTTGGCAGTTGCCATGAATTAATTAAGGCCAGTTTGGTAACATTAATGAAGGTTTATTAATAATGTATTATTGGAGTTATACGCATACACATAATGTTTGACAGCCCATTTTTGTTTATGGGTCGCGGGATTGGTATTGTAGCCATATTACGTCGACACTTCAATCCGGCCGAAAGTATGTCGATTGAAATCGAGCTGCGTAATCCTCCCATACATTCGGTATTATTACCCTTAATTTGCCACTTATTTACTTGTCATGTCATTATATAAATAGCCTGACAAATCGCGACTCCTCCATTATTTCTCCTTATCTCCATCCCGAAACCCTAGTTGCTCCTCCCTTCCTGCACGATGGCAGTTCCCTTCCGTTGATGAGCGCCAACAAGTAAACGGCCAGATCTTACCATTATTTTACCGTTCAAATGACACATTTTCGACCTCATAATCTAAGGTTTCTCAGGCTACACCTCCAACTACAAGCTCGTAGCAATCCACTCAAGCAACTCTCATTTGTAAGGTATTTTGTGTATGAATCTTTCATTACAGAAAAATTATAATATTTTGTATGTCTGTGGTTAATTAATAAAAATTTGTGTTAGGGTTGCGATAAATTACTGATTTTTGATGTAGTTTGGTGTTCATGTTTATTCACTCTAAATTCATGTGCCTATTCATATTTATTCACTCTAGATGCAGTTTGATTCTCATGTTTATTCACACTAGATTCGGATTTGTGCGTGCGTGTTCATCGATAGATTCGTGTACCTGTTCATTGCAAGTGACATGGCTCGCACGCAATTCATTTACTTTCCATCTGTTGAGAGTAACTCTACTGCTACTTATTGGTGTCTTGTTGCAGCGACTGCAACAAGAATCTGAGAGGCTGGAGCATAAACGTAAGCGCAGTTCAATGCCTAAATACTTAATTTTAGACAAGATATTTGAGTAGATACATTTATGGCAAGGCTCACAAATGGGAATAGCAGAGACTGTTTCCATAACCTACAGATGCATAAGTTTGCCTTTACAGAACTTTGCCGGGTATTACGGAACGAAGGCGGCCTGCAAGATGACCATTACGTGTCCGTTAAAGAAAAAATAGCAATTTTCCTTGTGCAATAGCGCATCATCAGAAAAATAGAACCCTCCAAACAAATTTTCAGCGTAGTGGCCAGACAATAAGCGTTGTATTTCATGAGGTATTAAACACGATTATCCGGCTGAAGGATAGGTTCACCAGTACACCCATCCCTATTAACGAAGATTACAATGATGGACGATAGAGCTTATTCCAGGTTATGTTTCACACAGATGTATTCTTCTAGTAGCAGTGCCATATGTAACTTTATACGTAACATATAGTTCATTTTGATTTTCAGGGATGCATGGGCGCTCTGGATGGCACTTAAATTCCAGTCCACACACCAACAGAAGACTAGCCTCGTTATAGGATAAGAAAAGACACTCTGGCAACAAATGTATTGGGTGTTTGTGACACTAAGGAGAGATTTTTCTACATGTTTTCCGGGTGGGAAGGTTCAACTGTGGGCGAACAAGTCCTGCGTAATGCATTGAGCCACCCTACAGGACTTAAGGTTCCTAAGGGTACGCTCTAATACACTATTTTTAGTATCTTCATGCTTCCTTTGAACCCTCCAACAAAAATTTGAACGTTATTTCCCACTGTCAGGGTCATACTACTTGTGTGATAGTGGTTTATATGAATTGTGAAGGCTTTCTCACACCATATAGATAAACTCGATACCATTTAAAAGAATGGGGACCTGAAAATAGGCGACAACAAATATTTAATATGAAGCATGCATCGGCTAGGAACATTATTGAGCGGTCATTTAGTATCCTTAAAAATAGATTCGTTGTGTTGCGCAGTCCGACATTCTTTCCATTTAAAAAGCAAACTCGAATAATACTAGTATGCTCCCTACTGCACAACTTCATTATGGATACCACTTCAAATGACCCCATGTTGTTAGGTTTCCCCACAATGGACGCATCACCATCAATGCCTATCGACAAGATTGAAGAGTTCATCTAGATGTCTCAATCGTCTCCACAGTGGACTAATAAACATGATGTCATGGACACAAACATATGGCAATACTACACTCAATCTCAGGCCACACAAGTGCCTCTTTAGTCTCTTAAAAGACTGCATATGCATTGAATTTATGTACTATGATTGACAACTCATTCATGAATTTGTTATAGTTGCTACACTTTGTTGTCACAATTGATTGTTACATTGCATTATTAGCTTTCTAATTCGGTGCTCTTAGGTTATGTGTAGCACTTTTTACTATTTTTTATAGGATGAGGATTGTGGACCAAAGCAGCCAGTCTCAGTCATCACCACATGAGGACTATGAAATACATAGTGACACACTGAGCCCACGATGTCATTCAATAGCTAAGAATCTCTTTAAAAGTATGTGGCCATCCAGATAGTCGCATTATGGAAGGGGTCGCCAAATATTGTCATACAAGAAGTTATACTTCACCTTGGACGAAAAAAAGATCATGATACAAGCTTGCAAGGAGTTGACGTTGGAGGGGTACATGGCCAGAGCGTGGTGGAAGAGGGGATTCCACTCCAAGTGTGTGGAGAGAATTCGTGAACTTGTATTCAGCAGCAAAATGCAGAAAAAGAACACCGAAAATAAACTACACGTGTGGAGAAATCAGTGAAGTATCCTAAGTGACTTCATGTCCTACAGTGGTACATCCATTGATCCCGAAACCCACACTCCGGTGGTTGACAATGATGACCTATTGGTGGATATGTTGAAGGTGCGTGTGCTTTACAATACAAACATATTGCACCACTACTACACTATTTTTATGTTGTTTTGATCTTATACTTACAGGCTAAGTCAAAGTTTGTCTTAATTAAGGGAAAGAACTTTCCACTATTTGAAGAGTGGTGTGAGCTATTTGTGAAGTATAGGGCACGGGAAACATGTGCAAGGACTACTCGATGGCTACATCGGAAATGGAGTACACCACAGACTACTACGTCTCTTGTGGTAAAAATGATTTCAACTTAGGGAACTATGAGGTAACAGATGCAGAGCGATGCACCGACACAGTAGAGAAAGATTCGTTGTCGGCACCTGTGCCTATTTCCGCTTTTATAGAGTGCAAAAAGAAGTAGAAGGCCATAAAGGTAACCACACAAAGCGTGGTACTAGATGACCACATATCAATTGTAAGTCTTCTAGTGGAAAAGAGTGTTAAAATGTTCGATGTTAGTCCAGTGCATCAGGGAGAGACCTATGAGCCGAAGGATACCTTCATCCTTAAAGGTCTAAAAGAGTTCCCGGACATCGAGTACAACCAGAAGAGGCACATCGTGAAGACGCTTCTCAACGATAGCTCTGAGTTCACCCTATAGACACTGCAAGGACGGCATGACAAGGAGCAGCAGCTGAGAAGCATCCCTGAAAAAAGTTCAATTATTAGTACGTGGCTCATAAAAAATTTCATAACTTGAGAACATTCGTGGATTACATGTATCTTAACTTGAGCATCGATGGTTTGCAAATTATTTTGACTCGTGTTTTGTGTCGTTCTTACGTTGGACAAAGATTTTAACATGTTTATGATCTGGTTATTTTTATTTGGATTAGTTTTTGTTCCATGAACATAGTGTCGTAACAGATAAGTGTATACATAGGCAGGGGAAAATTCAATTTCTCAAATCAACTGGCATGCAAAGTCAATTTCATTAACAACAATGAACAAAAGGTTGTACAGATAAGGCAGAAATGAGATCAACTATACAGGGGCTCCGGCTCTGCCACCTCAAAGGATGGAAGGATGTGGAATTGGCGCCTGACTCCATGCTTTTATGCAACTGGATACTTACAAACCTTGTTCAAAATTCAATGCCGAATATAGAGATGAATTTTGTTTAAAATGATTTCCTCCATGAAAAATTTAATGTAACACATTTAAATGTTGCTTATTTTTTTCTCCACCCTGATCCTATGAATAGTGGCAAAAATATCTAAATTTTTTTGTATTATCTAACTCTCAGCATTATGTTTGATTTATTATGTAATCCCTACTTTATTATAAGTTTGATTTCGTTTATTTCTTACTTTTACTTATTTATTGAAGATAACTATGGATTTATCCAAATCAAATGAGAAAGATTTATGCCTCGCAGACAGTTCAACAACACACAGCATACTCAATAATAAAAAATATTATGCTTTTCTATCTACAAGAGAAGCGTATGTTAATACAATATTTGATAATGCAAAATTAATTAAAGTCTCCAGAAGAGCCAAAATTGTATTACGACAAGGGACAAACATTACAATAGATGATGTTTTATTCTCATCCAAGTCTTGACGAAATTTTTTGAGTTTTAAAGATATTCACCAAAATGGATATCTTATCGAAACTATGAACGAAAAAGATGAAGAATACTTATGCATAACATCAATTATTTTGGGTAATAAATGCATCTTAGAAAGATTATCCGTAATGTCCTATGGATTCTATTGCACAACAATAAAAATGGTTGAAGCTTATATTGTTGAAAATCTAAATACTACTAAAACTTTCAAAGTTTGGCATGATCAGTTAGGCCATCCGGATCATTTATGATGCAAACAATTATAGAAAATTCATGTGTTCATTCAATGAAAAAACAGAAGATTTTTTAAATCAGTCAATTTTCATGTGTTGCTTGCTCTCAAAGTAAACTGATTACAAGGCCTTCATTAAACAAAGCTGGGTATGAGAATTGAAAGAATTGAAGGATATATGTGGGCCTATACACGCACCATGCGAACCATTTAGATATTTAATGGTTCTGAGATGGTTCTGATTGATGCATCAAATAGATGGTAGCATGTGTGCTGATTATCTACTCGCAATTCAGCTTTTACAAGATAAATTACACAAATAATTCGCTTATGAGCCCATTTTCCTGATTTTTCAATAAAGAAAATTCGCCTAGATAATACTGGTGAATTTTCATCACAAGTCTTCAATGATTATTGTATGCCAATTGGAATAATTATTGAACATTCTGTTGCACATGTTCATACACAAAATAGTTTGACTTTATCATTTATTAAGCGCCTCCAATTGATTACAAGGTCAATACTTATGCATTCTAAACTCCACTATTTATGTGGGGATATGCAATTTTGCATGCATCAGCACTTATTCGTATTAGGCCAACAAGTTATAATAATTTTCCCCGATGCAAATGGTTTATGGTCAAGAACCAAACATTTTCCATCTAAGAATATTTGGATGTGAGGTATTTGTACCAACTGCTTCTCCACAACGCACAAAGATGGGTCCTAAAAGGAGAATGGGAATATATGTTGAATATGAATCTCCCTCGATAGTTAAATATTTAGAACCATCAACTAGAGATTCATTGACAGTAAGATTTGTTGATTATCATTTTGATGAGTCAATTTTTTCAACATTAGGGGGGAGAATATAAACAGCTGAAAAATACAATATCCTGGCATAAATCATCTCTATCACATTTTGATCCTCGTTCTTGACAATGTAAAATTGAAGTTCTAAAGATTATTCATTTGCAAAATTTAGTAAATCAATTACTAGATACGTTTACCAACCTGAAAAGGTAACCAAGTCTCATATATCAGCTGCAAATGCTCCAATTAGACTTAATGTCCCATAAGGACAAACTCCTACAACAAATGAGTCTAAAACACGCATGAAGCGTGGAAGACCAGTCGGTTCAAAAGATAAAAATCCTCGAAAAATAAAAGGAGCAAACATAGAGAATGGTCCAGAAGAAGAAATAAAATCTCCAGTAAAGACCTGTAATACTCCAGGAGAGGAAATAAAATCTCCAGCAAAGACTCATAATACTCCAGAAAAGGTAAATGATATAAATGAAGAAATTCAGGTACCTAAAATGAGGAGATCTCCATAAATTGTCATAACGGAAAAAAGATGGAATCAAGATGAAACAAATGTCGACAATATTTTTGTTTATAATATAGCATGCGATATAATGAAAGAGAACGGGGATATTGAACCTACATCTATGGAGGAATGTAGGCGCATGCATGATTTGCCAAAATGGGAAAAAGCAATTGTTTCAAAGCTCAGTTCTTTAGAGAAACGTGAAATGTTTTGACCAGTAGTCCCTATACCAAAAGGTATAAAACCAGTTAGATATAAATGGATATTTGTGCGAAAAAGAAATGAGAATAATGAAGTCGTGAGATATAAAGCATGGCTTGTCAAGCAAGGTTTTACCTAAAGATCATGCATTGATTATGATGAGACTTATTCTCCTGTGATGCATGCAATCACATTTCGTTATTTGATAAGTCTAACAATTCATGAAAAACTTGAGATCCGACTGATGGATGTAGTGGCAGCCTATTTATATGGCTCAATAGAACATGATATCTATATGAAAATTCATGAAGGGTTTAAATTGCCTGAAGCACAAAGTTCTAACTTTCGAGAGATTTATTCGATCAAACTAAATAAATCTCTATATGGATTGAAACAATTTGGACGTATGTGGTTCAATTGTTTAATCATATACCTAATAAAGGCAGACTGTAAAAATGATCTAATATGCCCATGTGTGTTTATAAAGTGATATGGATCAGAACTTGTCATCAGAGGTGGAGGGAGGGGACGACCAGGTGGCCATTATCCCCCCATGATTTAAAAAAAGCAAATTTATATGTTCAATTTTTATTTTTCTAATTTGGTTCCCTTGGATAATGTAATATAAAAAAATTGTAAATCATTTTACTTTAAACATTCATCGGTCAAATCTGACCCATTCTGCTCAATTTTTTTTGATAACTAAGTTATGATTTTATTTCATTTTGTAAAAGCACTGATCAGAAAAGCACTCATCGGATACATTTTGTATAAATTTATCACATGACATTTGGGTAATCTTCTAGCACTACACAAACATCATAGTCATGGCGGAAAAAAGTGCTAACGTACAGTCTCGAGTGTTGAATCCAGTCTGCTATGGTAATCAATGCCGGGGCCTTCACAAACGCCATATACCAATACCACGATTGGACTTGAATTCTTTCCAAGATCACATCCAAGGCAAAAGCTTTATGTTTAAATCGCACCTCGTTTCTAACGTTCCATAAGGTCCATACTGTGCAGTGCCAGATGGACTTCCAAAGCTGACTCACTGAGAGATGCAGAGTGAGACCCATGTTTATCTAAAAGTGACTGGCTGGTCATGCCCCCACATACTCATATCCCAACCACGCATTTATAAATGACCACACGGCATATGTGTACGGGCAGGAGCAAAAGAGGTGCTGATAATCTTCTAACTCGGTCACACAGAGTGAGCATAATCGTTCCTGGTCCGACAATAACACTCCACGGATCAAGAGGTTGTTTGCAGTAGGTAACCTCAGTTGAATCAACTTCCAACAGAAAGCCAATACCTTGAACGGTGAGGAGGTTCCCCATATCTGCACCAAGGACTGAGTCGCGGGCAGCAACGTATCCACGCAGTCCGAGAGTATCACCGTGTAGCCACTGCGCACGGTATAGATGTCCGTGGCCGTGTCAGAACATAGCCATGCATCCCGGTCACCGTTCGGGAAGGAGATGTCTAGCTCAAATTCAAGATTTCGGAGCACCACCACTTCTCTTTGACTAAGAGCCTTCCGCCTTTTCCAAATTAGTATATTTTGGCCATCTTCAAATTTCCATTTGGCCGAAACCAAAACACCCTTGTCAACCGCTTTCGAATATAAACGACGATCCATGCTTGATAGTTTGTCGGTCCCAAACCAATTGTCTTCCCAAAACCGTGTTCGAGACCCATCACCCATTCTGCTCAAATTCGAAGAATAATTCAGATGTGTGCGGCATATTTTTATTGAACAATGTACTTTCAGATATTCACATAATTTATTTAATTTTCTTATATCTTTTGCTCAAATCCAAAAAAAAATTGTTTTTTTGCAGCTTAAAACGATTCGACCTGATCCGATCCGATCCGACCCACTCAGTTCAAACCCAAAAAATTTGGCATCCTCTCCCTTCAATTCCTGACTCCACCCCTGCTTGTCATCATTGTTGTTTATATCGATGACTTAAATATTATTGGAACTCTTGAATAGTTATCAAAGGCAGTAACTTGTTTGAAAAAAGAATTTGAAATAAAAGACCTTGGAAAAACAAATTTGTGTTTAGGTCTTCGAATTGAGCACTTAGCAGAAGAAATTTTTGTGCATCAATCACATTATTTGGAGAAAGTGTTCAAAAGATTTTATATGGATGAAACCCATCCATTGAGTACACTAATGGTGGTAAGATCGTTTGATGTGAAAAAAAGATCCATTTTCTCCCTCATGAAGATGGTGAAGAACTTCTTGGGTGTGAAGTACCATATCTTAGTACAATTGGAGCACTATTGTATCTTGCTAATAACACACGACCTGATATATCATTTGTAGTAAATTTACTAGCAAGATCTAGTTCTTCTCCAACTAGAAGGCATTGGAATGGAATCAAACACGTTTTTCGTTTTTTTGGAGAAACAATAGATATGGATTTATACTATCCCAGCATATCGAACCCAGAATTAATTGGTTATGCTGATGCTGGATATTTATCAGATTCACACAAAGTTAGATCTCAAACGGGTTATCTATTTACTTGTGGAGGTACAACTATTTCGTGGCGTTCTATTAAACAAACATTAGTCGCTACTTACTTCAACCATGCATAAATCTTTGCAATTCATGAAGCAAATCGTGAATTCATTTGGTTAAGGATTATAACCCAACATATTCGTGGAATGTGTGGCTTGAAGATCAGGAAGAACATCCCAACTATTCTTTATAAAGACAATATAGCTTGCATTGCTCAATTAAAACAAAGTTTCCTTGAAGGGCATAGAATGAAGCATATATCACCCATATTATTTTTTACACATGTCCTTCAAGAAAATGGTGCCATCAATATCCAGCAAATTCCATCAAGTGATAATCTGACAGATTTGTTCACCAAAGCACTTTCTACTGCAACTTTTGAAAAATTGATCAAATGGGTTGGAATGAGGAAGTTCAAGGATGTGTACAGCAGGGGGTACTAATAAATCATTTGTTTTTTTCCTTCACTAGTATTTTTTCCACTAGGTTTTTCGTAGTAAGGTTTTGAATGAGGAATGATAGATATTAAAGGAGGAGTATTGTGAATGAATAATCTACATACATTGATGGTGATTTGTCAACACAAGAATATGCATGAGTTGAGCATGATAAGTGTGATGGTACTTGTCAACACAATGATGAATAATCTAGCATGCAATATGATATGTCAACTTAAAATTATGCATGAGTTTTTGGGACAAGGAGAAGCCAACACCTCACCCACTCAATCTCCTATAAATGGACTCTACAATGGGATGAAAGATTGTACCAAAACATGGAGAGAAATTGTAATTAGAAGAATTGTAGAATTGTTCTTTGGAAAAAGAAAAAATCTTCTGGATATTTTTTATCATTTATATTAATCATATTATTATTATTACTAATTTTATCCATATATTGTTATACGAGACCGCCTGCTTTTCTTGTCATGCGACATTTAAATTTTTAAAAAAAACAAAAAAAACATGATAGAATCGTATTTCAGATCAGATCCCGTGAACAACTGTAATTAAAAAATAGTCAATCGGAAACCCATACAAGTTATCTGCCACGCAATTATCTTCCTACATGTCTTCAATTTTTCCATGAACCCATAAAACGCAAAACAAATTCACAACTTGTATTGATTAAGAGGATGAAGAAAAAAAAAGCAGATTTCCAAACAAGAAGATAAACCACTCCATGCACAAAGGTATTCAATTTTATAAGTTCTCAACGTTTCAGAGCCACGGCGGAGAGTACCACCAGGAAAATGAGGAGGACCACCGCGATGAAGGCACCCACCACCGCTCCGCTGACTCTCTCGCAGAAATCATCAAACTGCTGGCATATCGCCAGCCAGTTCGCAGAAGAGTTACCCTCATGGGCAAGGTACACTATCGCTGCCGATGCACCGCCCGCGGACGTTGCAAGAGCAACTATAAGCTACCACCAATAACAAAGAAAAAAAAACATGAAAAGAGGTGTTTATGCTTTAAAAACGTTAGAAGTTGCTTGCATCCGAAAACGTGCCTAAGGGATTAGTTTTTTAATACTTAATCAATGTGGGATAATTCTTATTAGCACTTTTCAGTTGACGAAACAAGCCTTACTGTGTCCCCGAGAATGAGGAGGAACCTTGGCGCACCAACATCAGGGCGAGCTATGCACACGATGGACAAGGGCACAGATAGAAACAGGTAGCCTGCCACAATCGCCATTGCAATAACAAAGAACCTGAATACAAAAAAAAGTAAGCATGTACACAAATATTTTACATGAGTTAACTAAGAACCCAATGGAGAATGATGAATAGAACACGACGCACGTGAAAGTGGGGAGATCATCGTAGTTGGCCTGGAATTGGAAAAACTGAGTGAAGAAGGGAAGTGTTTGTTGGGTGGTTCCCATGGCAATGGTGGCGGCCAAAGCGGCAGTCGCGGCACTGACACGGATGATGAGGTCGAATACGGCGACACCCCTCTTGTATACGGCCGCCCTTCGATGCTCCACTGCGGCCGGTGCATGGAGAAGCGGGGCCTTTCCCTTCTTCTCTTTACTCGTTTCCCCCATTTCAATGGTAGTGGCTTCTGATTTCTCCATGAATTGCAAGATGGTAGTAGTGTCTGGATATGAAAAGTTGGAACTTGATTTGATTTGGTAAGATTAAGTTAACTATTCTTGGGGTGTGGTTGAGAGAATGAGGAGAAGCTTGTATTTATATTGATGGGATGAATTTCTGGAGTTGGATTAGAGAATAAATTGGGATGATGCAACTGAAAGATAATGGAGCAATTATTATTATTAATTTTTGGAAATTCAGATTTTTGAATTTTCGAATCGAATTTCGAAAAAAATTACGAATTATATTGAAAATTAAATTTCATTTTTGAAATAATTTTGGATCAATTACTATTTTCGAATTCCAATGAATATTCCTACTATAATGGTAATGATTAGGTTTTTACATAAAAGCAGCAGATTGGGACCATTTTTAACGAAAATTTACATATTTTTACAAAAAATAAATAAATTGTGAGACTTACGACTACGTTATGAAAACAAAACATTGAAAAGCACGTTTTGTCATTTGTGACTTCAGACTTCAAATCAGACTTGTGTAATGTGTTGCGTACTTGCGTCTTCAGTATTCAATTTCATTCTTCTCAGTCTTCAGCTCTAGCCACGAGCCCGCGACCGCACTGCGAGTCTTCTCTCAATCCTCCTCAATCCTTACGTTAGCGTCGGCCGTCGTGACCCAGTGGCAACAATTCGTCCTCGCCCCCCGTCGAGATCGAGATTCGCCGCGTTTGCAGCCGCCCAACACTCCCTTGCCAAGCTTACATTCTGATAATCTAGTCCCTTGTATTTCTTGGCTTGATTTTTGTCTTATTTCTTAGATCACCTTCTTCATCATCCCCCGCACAATCAGATCTCTCAAGGAGATCCCTTCGGACCACTTTCTATGGAGGTCCGAACTTTGAAAGAAGGGTGAAATCAACAACTGAAATCAGGTCAGGACATGGAATGTCTGTTTTGGTAACAGATGCGGCAGGGGGTGGAGGATGATATAAAAAATGTTGCATTATTGGTGATTCTGGTGATATATGTTTTGGTAACATATGTTGCAGGTTGTGTAGGGTGAAATCAGCGTAGTGATGTGTCATGTGTACATTGTGGAGGGTGATATAAATGATGCTGCATTGTTGAAGAGACTTATTGAAATTGTTAATTGCCCCTTTTACTCATGTTATGCATCTGGCAACACAAGCTGGCGTGCGTTATGCTATGGAGAATCCAAGCTCCTATGTGCATAGCAACATTGCTGGGCTTGTGAACCTGCTTGAGGTTTGCAAGCGTGCCAATCCTCAACCGGCTATTGTGTGGGCATCGAGTAGTTCTATTTATGGTTTGAATACAAAAGTGCCATTTTCTGAGAGAGATTAGGAACTAATCACTATTATGAACTAGAAACATTGAAAGTAGAACTACGAATCCTTAGTGTTTAGATAAAAGCTTAAAGTTTTGATTAGAAATAGGTCATGTGCTGCTGAATTTTCCTAACAATCTTTCTGATTTTCCAATATAAGGTGTACTATGATTGGGCCCGACTAATTGTTTGTTGGACTGGAATTATCCCTCGCATCTAGAGAGTTCTTCTCTTCTTGACAGTTCTGCAAATTATGACTTCGTCCTTTAATATTTTGCCTTTCATGTATATGTTTGAGGTTGTCTATTTTCATTAATGATTGCATTGCAGTTTACTGGTTATTTTATTTATTGATAGATCGGGATGACCAACACCCTGATGACTCTTTCTTGCATCCTGATGACGTTACGAGTCTTGATCGAGACCAAGATCACCCGTGTCAATTTACCCCATCTGTACCGCAACCTAAAAGGTTGAAGCTTAGTAAACCTTCGCCGATGTAGGAGCATTTCACAAGGATTGAGGGTGGTGATCCAAATTATCCGATGGCAAAGTACAATTACTGTCCAAAAGAAGTTGGGATACACCATAGGCTCTCGAGCACCTTAGATATCCAGGTCAATATATCATCAGATGATGGGCTTCTTCTGAAAAATTTCTTGATCACTACTTTCGTTTTTTTAATCTCAGCTATGGTAGCTCACCACAAGAGGTGTCATAACTTTAGGACAAAACAAAGGACGATGGACCCGACACAACTGAAGCTGACGCATGATGCTAATAATGCTGCTTCTGCTTCATCAGTAGGAGTAGGAGACTTAATGGTGGCAAAGTACGATGAGAAAGGTATAAGACGGGCCATTGCAGAACATATAATATTGGATGAATTACCATTTATGATGGTTGAGAGGCTTGGATTTACACGGCTGTTGAAAAGATTAGAACCACGCTTTCCTGGGATTTCCAAAAAGACGGCTGCGAGAGATTGCCTGGCCGTCTACCTTGAAGAGAAGCAGAAATTAAAGTTGAAGATGCTTGAATTGAAGCCTCGAATTTGCTTCACAACGAATACCTGGACTTCCATTCAGAACATTACCTACATGTGTATGATGGCCCATTTTATCGATTTAAGTTGGGTGTTGCACAAAAGAATACTCATATTTCAGAGATTAAGTGACCACAAAGGACTATCTATTGCAAAACAATTGGACGACTGTATGGGTAACTGGGGACTAGAGAAGGTCATGACGATTACATGGATAAAGGACTAATTCAATCCAGTTGCAGAGTTATGGTTCATTAGCCACGAACAATGATTCAGCCTTGGCCGACTTCAAGAGACGGCAAATTGAGCGCTTTGTCTCTACAGCTGGTGCCATCATGTCGGACCACAAAAACTTGCAGGTTACTTGTTTGGATTCTTCTTAGTTGTAAATGATGATTGATGATTTCCTTTTTGCAGTCATGCTTTTGTTTTGTTAATTAACAGGTTAGATGCAGCGCCCTTATACTCAATTTGATTGTCAAAGAGGGGTTAGACGAGATGAGTCTATCTGTGGATAAGATGAGAGCATTGGTGAAGTATGTTAAGTCTTCACCTAAGAGACTTGACTCATTTCAACAGTATGTGGCCAACTGTATGCAACTTGATGTTTGTACGCGGTGGAATTCCACCTACATTATGCTTGAGTCGGTGTTGGACTACCAATCTGTATTTGAGGATATGCTTGATGAGGACCGTAATCTAGTTAATTACTTAGTGTC
>JAOWBN010179884.1:0-29650 GCA_028565015.1 Pinguicula moranensis
GGTGGGAGATTGAATGCTCTTGTATTGGAAAACTGCTTTGGCGTTCATGACTTAGATTTTGTATTTCCGTTAACATCCTTATGCCACTCTCTCAAATCGTTGACTATTCGCAACTGTCCTAGATTTGGTGACCGAGGCTTAAGCATATTTGGCCAACTCTGCCCAAGGCTTACTCATTTGAATCTCACTGGCCTGATGGGTATCACTGATGCTGGCATTCTACCTCTTATAGAGAGCTTAGAGGTGGAGTTGATAAAGGTTAATCTGAGTGGATGTTTTAACCTGACAGACAGGGTGGTCTCATCCATTGCTGGCCTCCATGGCGAAACTCTCGAGCTTCTGAACCTTGATGGTTGCAGGAGCATCACTGATATGAGCTTGAGGGCAGTTGCTAAGAGTTGTGGGACGCTGAGTGAACTTGATGTTTCCCACTGTGGAATAACGGATTCTGGAATTGCAGACTTGGCTGCTGCTGAGCAGCTCAATTTGCAGGTACTTTCTCTTACTGGTTGTTCTTCAGTGACCGACAAAAGCTTGCCTTTCCTGGTTGCACTGGGTAGGACATTGGTGGGGTTGAGCATCCAGCATTGCTGTGGAATCAGCCATGACACCATTGACACACTTCTGTGTGATCTCTGGAGGTGCAATATACTTTTCTGATCAGCAGAACAGCAACAGTCCTGTTGGATGGTTGGCTTAGTTTCGAGTCGTTACTGTGGTCTTTATCATCTAGTCCTCGGGTCCTCTTTTTTTCCTAGCAAAGGTGGAGTGGCGTATATTTTTGCAACTTTGTTTTGCACAAAGAAAGTTGTTTGGAGAATGCTGCTCCCTGATGATGGGAGCCAGCCTTCTTCTTTTATGCCACTCCTTGCTGAGAATTTCTTTAAGTGGGCTCTGGATCTTTTATCTTTCCACTGGTCAGGTCTTAGTGTTTTTAGCTCCTCGCGATGTTAAGGCTTGCCATCTAGTTCTGTTGAAAGCTTGTTGGGGTATTGGTTGGGTCTTTAGTTCTATGAAGTCGTGAGTGTCTTTCTTCTGTTCTTGTTATAGCGAGTCATTTGGGTTCTCTTTCAGGGTTGTTTTTGGCGTTTTCGCGTTTGTTTCCTTGCTTTCTCGGGCCTTGGCCGTGGCAAACTACTTCTTTTGGTCTGTCATGACAACCTTTCACCTGTGTGAAGGTTGTTTTTTCATTTTTACCAAGCCCTTGTTTTGCGGGTTTCGTTGTTGCGAACCGTCTCTGCAACCTTGTTTGAGTTCCATTAAGTTCCACTTTTACTTTGTGCGCCGATGAATAAAAAGCCACTTTTGTTGTACCTGTCCGCACTTCTTAATCATGCATCTATGAAATTTATCATGCTGTCGATTTTCTTGGTATATGTATTAGTCAGAGCAGCCATGCTAACCGGCATCTGTAGCTTTTACGTATGCGCGTGATGGTTTTCTAACTCAGAAGTGAACGTGCTGCTTGGTATGCACAATTTCAAGAAACAAAAGAACAGTGGTTTTCAAAAGCTTGTGTTGATAAACAGAAAACGATAAAAGAAACCAACTGGTCCACAGAAATACATCTGTTCAGCCTGACTATGATCAAAAACCATTTACTAGCAAAAATTCACAGCATTAGATCTGGCACGGCTTCACAAACATTCCACGGCAACTACCCGTACTTGTAGAGGACAACGGTTGTTGTTTATACTTCACAGTCACACAGACATATCCCACCTTGTACTAGAATTCACAAGTTATATGTATGCATTCTTGAAGTCTTCAAAGAACAGATTCTGATCATCAGCGTACTTTGAGATCCACCTAATTAATGCATGCCATTCATCATCCTCAACGAGAGCACGGTTTGAAAGAAGGCCAATCATACTGGACATGCCACCTGCATAGCAGGTAGGAAATAGATAGGTGGAACCGTGGAACACATTACTTTATAGGAATTAATGATAAATGCAAGGATAAACTGAGGGCAATGGGAGGAATAAGCTTGCTGTAACACCTCAAGATGACCGTGGCTTCTCTAGAGTCTAGAAGAATCTTGTAGTACGAATTGTCAATGACCGTCCGCGGATGTTAGCCTAGCGGCAGAGGTTCAGACTCTTGGTATGCCAAGAGGTCTGGGGTTCGAACCCGCTGGGGAGCATTGACAGGACATTAGTTGGCGGGCCCCTGGACCCAAAGGATACCCTGATCTGTGATTCTAAACTCAGTCTTCTGATTACTTATAAAAAAAACGAATTATCAATGAGCACTGGACTTCCGAAACCTTTGCTTCCTAGGATATGTGCTCCAGATAATGCAATAAGTTCCTGCACACTGTAGATTACAACTCAAACAAGTGCTCCAACAACTAGCAATGAGAGTATATGGCAGCATTGTCAAACAAAAAAAAGGATTCTGTTGCAAAAGGAAGAACAAGAAGCATATGTCCAAGTTAAGAAAGAAATATACTATGCGTCAATTACTAATACTCACGAGAAGCCCTTTCTTTGGAAGCATTCCTTCATACGTGCAGCATTCAGTGATTCTTCCGGAAGTTTTCCTTCAGGATCGGGTATCCTATACATTGGAAAAGATCAAACTCATGGCGATTTCGCTTTTCAAGATCAGGATTTGATAATTCATTCAAACTTAACCCTTTACTTTGCATCTACTCTTCCCAATTGAACAAGTATTCTTGGACCCCCACAAACTAACATAGCTTCTGCTCCAGCAACAGCTATAAAATCCACCCAGGATACTGGCAGTGGCAGATGCATTGATGTCAAAGCTGTTAGACGGTATATCATAACTATAAAGATTTACTAAATATCCACGTTCTACCAGGCCAAAAATGTACCTGGACATTTTGCATCCACTTGAGCCTTTGTTTTCTCCAGAATCTAAACTAGAGTATCCAATCAGGAGTTAGCTGACCATGCTGGAGAATAGTGACATATGAAGAAAAGTAGGCTGGCACGAGCACATTCAAAGGCCAATCAAATGGATGGTACAGAAATAGAGAACGTAAAGTGGAGATCTTGCCTTGAGTGAATTTTGAAGACCGCTATTTTCAGGTCTGTCAAGTTTAAATATTATTGATCCATTCATCCCACATAAAATAATGAAGCAGAAGCAAAAGGCTGAGGATTAAATCTAAAGAAGCTACGCCAACTCATCTTTCTATGAATGGAAATGATGGCGATTATATGATATATCCTGCATTTTACTTGAGTATAAACTATGATAAGTGTTGGTCAAGATATTCCCACATCTGATCAGAAGTCTTCAGCCGCAACATTTGAACATGTGGCCCCCACAAGAAGAAATCCTCCAGCCTCTGATATGGCAGCTTCTGCATTCCAGACTGCAGCCAATAGCATTCAGGAACCTGCAGCCCACTCTACTGATTGCACAACACAAGAAGGCAGAAAATGGCCCATAATAAGCATTAACATTATAAACTAGGCATGAGTAGGATTCCTATAAAGAAGTCTTCTGGTTTAGCTTAAACCAGCTTGAAGAGAGAAAACTTTCCATTATAAAAGAACAGAAATGCAGGAGTAAACCATGGAAGCAAAGTGAGAATAAATTAATTACTTCAGTTTAAGCTGATTATCTTTCTCTTTACAGAATGCAAGTTCCTTCTGTCTAATCAAAAATGAAATATCTCAACAGAAAACCTTTCTTGTCAGCCTCTTCAAAAGTTCCAGCATGGTGAAGAACTAAACGCAGTAGACCAGCAGCTCTGCTCTTGGAGAGTGCGTTTCTGATCCCCTCCTGTAAGAGAGACATTTCACTGGAGCACAATTTTTTAGGTCAATAATAAGCTCAAAGTTATGTCTTGGAGCATTTTCAAGAATTTTACTTACATTGGCGAAAATGAAAGAGCTAAAGATGCACGAATGCAGATGAAAATATATGTGGCTTACCAAGCGGCCACTCTCCAAGAGCAGAGCTGCTACGGTGAGCTTTTGTAACAAACGAACTTGAAAGCCGGTGAGCAATTGGCTCGGAAAAGGATGAGATTTCTTCCCACGGCAAAAGAGTGGGCGGAACCGTGTACTGAATACTGACGCGGCGGCGGCGGCGCTCCTCATCTTCAATAGACGGCCGAAATAGTTTGGTGGTGGTTGGTTTTTTACTAACCATTATTTACTCTGTATATTCTTCTTTCATTAGGCCGTCTCATCTATGATAGGTGTAGCTCATGATGATGTCAGAAATGTCGTTTTTCTAAGAAAAACAAACTGTAGAATAGAATCAAAGGGGGCGAAGAAAATCCCTGAAATGAAACTGCAGAAAGCATTGAAACAGTAATCCTTGGCAGCTTCATAATATTAAAACCATTCATTTACAAATCAAGAATACAATAATTGACCTAGTAATCTAGTACAAATTACAAATATTATCTGAGAGAGAGAAGAGGGAGAGAAAACCCCCCACAAAAACATATATAACAGCCTGCATTCTTGAAGCAAAACCTCCATGTTGGCATTATGTTCATCATCACCGCAACAGTAACAGTTATCTTGGACCGGAGAGGCGAACTGCCGAGAGATAAGCGTCGCTGTTACAATCTGACGGCCCAGATGAAGTACCTTCCTCACTGAATGACTTGAGGAAACCAGAGAAAAATTTTGCACCGAGTGGAGAGGTTGCTGGAGGTGGACGTACAGGGCTTAGCCCTTCAAGCATTTGCACTACTTTAGTCATTGTGGGGCGCAGGCCCATATCGTCTTGTATGCACCACAAAGCAACTTGAATCGCTATAGAAACTCTTTCATCTTCTTCATTGATCTTCAGTTTAGCATCAAGAATGTGCCTGAGCTTGCCTTCTTCCAGCATTCTGAAAGCATAGGAGGGGAAATGGGATTTCCCAGAACTTTCTGAAGGATCGTAATTTTTCCTGCCACCAATGAGTTCAAGCAATACCATTCCATAGCTATACACATCACTCTTCTCCGATATGGCATAGTTTGTGATCCATTCGGGTGCAAGGTACCCCCGGGTACCCCTCATTGTAGTAAAAACATGGCTCTGTTCTCTAGTCATAAGCTTGGCCAGCCCAAAATCTGAGACTTTGGCAGTAAAGTGATCATCAAGAAGCACGTTTTCAGGTTTTATGTCGCAATGAACTATCTTCACATCACATTCCTCGTGGAGATAGGCTAGGCCTTTAGCTGTACCCACGGCAATGTTGTATCTTGTTTCCCAATCCAACATGAATTCTCCTTTGTCCTTCCTGAAAAGCCATTTTTCTAACGAACCGTTTGCCATGTATTCATATGCAAGAAGGCGGTGACTGCCTTCAGCACAAAAGCCTCTGAGCCTCACCAGGTGAAGATGATGGATGCTGCCGATGATGCTGACTTCAGCACGAAATTCTTTCTTACCCTGATTAAATCCTTCCAATTTCTTCACAGCCAAGCGTGTGCCATCAGGAAGACTGCCCTGGTACACCGAGCCAAATCCCCCTTGGCCTAGTTTCACACAGAAGTTACTTGTTGCATCGTGAAGGTCCTTATAACTGAAGCGGATTGGCATACTGGATAGACCTTCCAAGAAATTGTCCTCTTCAGAACTGTCCTTGAGACTCTCAGGTAGTTTTTTGTTCTTTCTATAGAAATGACATCCCACAAAGAGCAGTCCAGATACAACTAGTACTGTTACAACTATAATGATGATGACGATGATGATTGGGAAAACTTTACCCCCACCATGTCCCGTACCGCCTATAGCAGTGGTGATCTTGATGTAGGAAATATAAGTATCCCCATTATTCGATACTGCCATGCTCCCTATCGCATTAAATAGAAAGCACTCCCCTGAACTGTTTTTGAAGAACAAAGCACCACAAGAACAGTTCCTCCGGCAAGAATCTTTGCACCCATCTAAAGTGGTTCTTGAGAAGGGCTCAACGAATGCCAGAGCTGCATAACTGACAGCATCACCACCAATTAGATTTGTAGAATCTATTGAGTTATCACAGGAAGGGAACGCCACCTGATTGCATAAGGGGATAGACGAGGGACACTCGCAATGGTTTTGCATGCTACAGATAGAGAGGCGTCCGCAAGCTGCAGGTGTGCTGCACTTATCTTGAGGTATTATTGTAGGAGAGGGATTCGGGGAACTTCCTGCAAGCATCTTGAACGTGATTAACCCATCATCCCCTAAAACAGCCACCCAAGTTTCACTTGGATTTGTATCTCCTGAAAAGATGAACTGCCAAAGTAGCACCTTATTGGCATCATAAAACTTCCAAGCGTTGGCAACAAGGCTAGCAGAAGCGATTAGGCCACCGCTTTTATCGATGGTCGTTCTGCTGTCTCTTCCCATGTGCCAATAGGGCTGCGGTGGATCGAAGCCTGCAGAAAGAATCAAATCCCCGGATTTGATCTCAACGGAAAAGCTCAAATTTTGGGATCCAGGACCACTGGTAAGTCGCATTCCCTCAGAGAATACTTGGTTTGACAGAAGGGTATCTGTGGGATTGCTGAAACTTTGCCAAATCATGCTGCCATCATTACCAACCAAAACGAGGTTCCCAGAATCCAGTAGTTCCATAGCAGAAACTCCTTTTCTGCCAGTGTCTGTGGACCAAATTTTGGACCCCCCTTTCTCTATGTATGCATTACCAGTATCATCAAACACAAAACTGTCTGAATTCTGAATTAAGG
The DNA here is from genome assembly GCA_028565015.1 of Pinguicula moranensis. NCBI lineage: Eukaryota > Viridiplantae > Streptophyta > Magnoliopsida > Lamiales > Lentibulariaceae > Pinguicula > Pinguicula moranensis. The sequence continues at coordinate 6,666 of JAOWBN010179884.1, forward strand.
AGCCCTGATTGGCAGCCCAAACTACAGTTGAACTGTTCTTATGCATCACGACTAGGAGAAACAGGGTAGTATCAATGGCGCTTTGTGACTGGAAACCAAAAGCAAAATTTGAAGTATTGGATAGAAGGAATAATCCATTATTGTCTACCCAATACATCGAAGATGCACTGAATCCTGGATTCAATTTCCCATGATTCGGAATGCTCGCAGTGCATGGTTCCAGCAAAAACAGAAGAAACAAGCACACAATTTGAATATACAGAAAACTCCAACTTCCCATGACAATAAAGCGAATTCAGTCAGTAAACATCAATCAAGAGGGCCAATGCAAGGGTTTCTTTTTCCACGCAACACATGAAAGTTGGATCAAGGAAGTGAACCATGGAATTTACAAATAAATAATTGGCTACAGTATAGGGGTATGAGCATAAAGTAGATCACTCAGAAAAAACTAGGGATCAGCAGGCTGCTAGTAGTCTACATACACCACTTGCGACCGCAATTAAAGGCTCTGTCTTTCCCCTTTATGAGGAAAATTCTTACGCAAAAGACAAAAAAACGAGCATTATGGAAGCGAAAATTGAAGCGCATCATAGTAGGAGTGACAGAGAGTTTTATCTGTGGAGACTTGAAGTGATTGTCCGAAGAACAGTATCAGGAAGACCAATAAAACAACTGGGGAATTGAGGAGTGAAGACCGTTGGTCAACTGAAGATGAAAACACAAAGAAAAGACAACAGTATACGGAAGAGCACTGAGTCAACAAACTGAACTATCGCCTCACGTCTCACCTAAAAGGATTCGAAACTTCAACTGGGAAGTTTGGAAACAGACAGACAAAACCGAATGCGTGTAGGCATGGGACTGGGAGTTATCTGTATGTAATCTCGAGGCCCAGATCGAAATTAAAAAAATAAAGCACAGCTATTACCATGGATATAGACAAATCATAATTCATAAATGTGTTGTAAGGTGAAAATCGTGTAGCGATGTGGCAGTTAGTAGCCCAGCTGAGGGGGTGAATTTAATGTAAGGTAGTTGGGAACGGATGGATGAATAAACAAATCAAAACTAATAGGATGAGCTGGTTGTACAATTAGATTTAGCGTCTATTTGCAAATATTTGTATTTTTTTAAAAGTATTTTGCAATGGATAAAATTCAAAAAAACTAATTTGTAAAAAAATAATGTATTTGCATAAATTGTATTGCTACATAACAAATTACAATACTAGTGTTTGTAAATATTTTTAAATCGAAATAACTTTTCGAAAAAAAATTCAATTATACCCTTCAAACAATCTAACTTATGATTTCCTAAAAAAAAATCAAAGGATAATTTTGGACTATGAGAATGTTATGAGGACAAAAATATCTTGAACATGTATTTCACCTATTTTAAAAAAATATCACCGTCTGCTTTTCCACTACTGAATCATTTCCTCTCCATTTGTCCACGTTTGCTTTTATTTAAGGTGAATGTGATGGATTACAAGTTAAATTAGCTTTACAACATTTAAAGTGAAAGTGGAAGCAAGTTTGACAAACACAAAAAAATAAAAAGTGTGGTGAAACCACTAAAAGCAGTTTGCAGAAGCATTTACAATGTCTTAGGATCTAATGTTGAGTTTTAGTCGGATCACGTATGATGAAAAATACAAACGTTAGTGTAGTTCTAGATCTGATAAATTTTAGAGAAAATATAATAGAAAATTAAAAACACATAATATAATGCCCGTGATTCGTTGGATTCTTAGATTTCGGATAATCCATGTTGAGCTCCAGAAATGAATGCCCCTTGTAGCTTTGATTTATCCTTTTTGGTCACGAAAAATGCAATGCAACTTGAAAATACGGCCAAAACGATGCGGTAAACAATAATTTCAATGTGATAACAAATCATGTAAGAACAATATGAATATATCGACTGGATGAGCCAAAAACAGTAAAGATCAGAGAACGAGAAGTTTGTTAAGTAGAGAAGTGAGTAAGAACTCGAAAGCATTGTTGATAGAGAAGTGAAAAGTCAAAAAGTGAGTTATTCCATCGACTTTTTCACTTATATACCAACATTGTTGATGGATAGTAGCCGCTGGATTGAGTAAAATGAACGATCACGATCTTCCAGCCTTAAGTAAAATTGTTGTCTGTTGGATCTCCTTCAATATAAACAACCAAGATCTTTTCGATATCACCGCTTGATATACACCGTATGATCTTTGTCAGAAAACAAACGGATCAGATTCAAAGTCGATCGATATTCAGCTTCTTGGGGAAGCTTCTTCTCCGAGCCATAGGATCAAGATGCACGTGAACAGACATGATTAATTGTAAAGCTTCTCGAGAAAGCTTATCACAACAACCGTACGATTTATTTAGTAGTCAACATCCATGATTAAATCTGAGATTTTTAGCGTCAATTGATAACATCCATTGGATAGAATAAGTTTTAATGGCCAGGATTAAGACATCACTTAATAAGTAACATATTTTTAACCATAGAATCATCACAGAATTAAACGGCTCAAATTATAAAAATTAATCAAGGTGTTTTTGGCAATTTCACACTACATCTAGGATCTTTGTTCTCTACTCAGAAGAAACCTATATGATAATAGTGTTGCAGGGGCGGAGGGGTCAGGGGCCATGGCCCCGAGTTTACTTAATATTCTGGATATTCTCCTTATTTTAAAAAATGTTGTTAGATAATTTTTGTTGGGGGTAAACAATTTTATTAAAAAGAAATAAAAGAATAAGTGGCTACAAATTTATCATTGTCTTTGTTTTTCTTTTTTCCTAAACCCTACCCTAAACCAAGTAACTATTAACCATAATATTTGCCATTGTTTTTTCTTTTTTTTTCTTGATGGCTAACAACATATACCCTTGTTAATTGACTCTCGGTTAAGAGTGCAAAATAAATGTGACATCTAAAATTGTATACCTTCTTCTAATTAGAGAAATTCCATTCGTGATGATTGCTTCAAAAGTGTGCATCGGCTTCGTACAACTAGTAACCATGTGACTCGTGGAGTCATAAATCCGATTCTAACCTAATGAATTTCGATAAATCTAAGAGTATAGTCTCACTAATAATCTCGTAGTCAAACGATGTGGGAGGTCATAATAGGCAGGCAATTTAGGTAGTCAATTCAATGTCGACATTGGGGGAGAATGGAGATAGTCCACATGAGGAAATTGTTGGGCCAGACCCTCAAGAAGTGGGTAAGGCCCAACAGACCGTGGGCTTTGTGCCCCATAATGACCAGTTGTTAAGTAGGCCCACAGTTCTTCCCAAGTGGAGGAAAAACGGAGACAACGAGTTGCAGGCCGCCATCGGAATTATAGATGAGAGAAAATGGCCCGCAAAGACAAACTTTATAAAATTCAAGGTATACATTATGGTAAAAAAATAAAAGAATAATAGATTTTAACCTACTATGAGTATCAGCTTTATATGAAAATATGTAATCAATAATATAATTTAAAAATAGGAGGAATAATATAATGTGATAATGTAAAGAAAATGGGAAGTGGGGGCCGTGGCTTATTTTCAAATATAAAAATTGGGTATTGAGTTTTTTGGGACGATAAGTAATTTTTGGGATCAGGAGATCGCATTTAGAAGCCAAATTTTCCTTGATCGAAAGTCACTTATTATCCTTCTTTATCCGTCTTTTTTTAATATTTTTTCCAAGAATTCTTTATTGAAAACCTTCTTCTCTTCATTATCTTTCTCCCCTCCCCTATGCACTAGTTATATTCCCCCTTTTATAGACTAAGGGGGTGGGCATCTTCAAGGACACTTGTCTTATTATATCTCATTTCTAGATTGAGTGATGAACACTCATATAATTTTCGTACATGCTAATTTAAGTAGACAAATTGGTTTTTTCCTCTCATTTGGGTTGCATGATTCGTGGGCTTTTTCTAAAGATGGACCGCTGCAACTATAGGAAAACATTTTTGGAGGCTGTTTGAGAAGTGGTGTCTTTTCTTTGTGAAATTGGGTTAGGGAATCTGGACGCCTCATCAAAGATGACAACGGGAGTGGCAAGGTAGCTAATTGCCTTTTCTTGTAGGAGGGGATGAGATGAGATGATGAGGAAGATAACAAATTCACATGCATGGTGGTTCTCTTGTATTTTATAGGGTAAAGCGGAACCATTCTGGAACATGAGCATTTGATTCAAATTAGAGTAATATAACAAAGAAGGCTCGAGAAAGGAAAGATACTCTTTTAAAACCTTGCATAGAATAAAACATTGTCTCATAGGCATAGTTAAACCGAATTCGACTACCTACTTAGGTATCCGGGCAGAGTATGCCCGACTAATCCAGAGGTGTCAGAGGCGTGACATGCGTCCAGCGGGTCTCGAACACCCAACCTCTAGGCAAGTCCTAGGTGTAGGTGTCTACCGCCGGGGCAAGGCCCTCCGACAAATCCCCCTCCCCCTTAATAATAACTTTTAATCAATACTATGTGGTCTAATTTTATGTTGTATCAAGCTTTATATTACATATTTAATTCAGTTTTACCTTAAAATAGAGAAAATATGATGAAGGGATGGCCTTGGTAAGGAGAAGATCTTCCTCCTTTCTCTCCAATTCACAACGAGATTGAAACACAGTTACACAGAGCAAACCTTCGTTGCCAACGGCCATGCCGATTGTAGTAGAGGTAGGCAAACAAGCCGGGCCAAATGGGTCCGGCCCGTTTACCTATTTTTTAACGGGTCACGGCTAGCCTGCCCGTTTATTAAACGGGCAGCGGCGTGCCCTTACAGAAAAATGGGCGGTCTTGTGCTCGCCCATTTATTTAACGGAGCGGCCGCGGGTTTTGTATTAAAACCCGCGGGTTGGCCCGCCCGCCCCGTTTTGGCCCTAACCTAAATCACCGCGAGTTTTGGGCCTTTGGCTTTGGCCCTGATTCAGAACACGTTCAACGCAAACTCATCACTCACAGTCTCACACAGTTCGCAGTTTGCGAGTCGCGCCGCGCACGGGTCATTCCTCCAGACTTTCATCACTCACACAGTTCGCAGAACACATTCCGTTTTTGGTTCTTCCTCAAACATCACATTCACAGACGCCGAACACATTCAACGCAGGTTTGATTTTGGGAATAGGTTTCGGCCTTCGGGTTTTATTAGGTTTAGTTGCTTAGTTTAGTTTTCGATTTTATGGATATTAGGGTTTCGTTGTCGGATTTTGGGAATAGGTTTCGGCCTTTGGGTTTTATTAGGTTTAGTTGCTTAGTTTAGTTTTCAATTTTATGGATATTGGTGCGATTGAAAATGTTAGTTGCTTAGTTTAGTTTTCGATTTTATGGATATTAGGGTTTACTTGCTTAGTTGCTTAGTTTTGAGAAATTTCCTGTTGAACTATTTTGTTTTGATGAAACATGTCTGTTTATTGGTGCGATTGAAAATGTTATTGAGTTGAGTTGGTAGTACCACTGGTGTTGGTGGAGGTGTTACTACTATCAGAATTCAGAGCACTGGTTGATTTAGTATTGAAAATGTTAGTTGCTTAGTTTCATCAGGTTTATGATCTTGTGGATTATTTTCAATCTGCAGGAGTGCAGGGGGTAATCCAAGCAGGTTTGAGCTGGGATAGTGGCCTTAATAAAACAAAACAAAGTTCGCATAAAAACAGAGAGGCTGAGATAGTGGCCTTGAATCTTGATTGTTGATACTCTTCATCCAGTGAAAGGTAATTCTCACTGTACTCTCAGACATATGCCATGTTAGGGCCTTGATTTTGTGTTTAAGTTGTTGTTTGTTCGCCTTGGTGTGAATTACAAATTTGCAAGCATAGTCGCCATTAAGCTTGTCGGGGCAGCTTTCTGTTTAGCGGTTTTGGATTCATCTGCAATATGGGGTATTCGGGGAAATTGATGTTGATTGATCATCCAGTAGATAACATCATATTCATTTTACAATCAAGTTTGGGGAAGTAGAAACCAGAGCACAAGTTTTGAATATAACTCATGGCATTTAAGATGAAGTGTTGCCTAATTAGTGTCTCTGCACACACAATTGCTCGTATGCTCGAATGTTTTTTTATTCATGTTCGTCTCCACCTTCCTTGAAATTACGCCACTATGGAAGAAAAATGATGTTTTTCATAAGGGTGTAACTTTATGTTTTTCTTATCAACCTAATGACAACCTAAACATAAAACGGTGGAGAAAAAGGTGCAGTTGCATTTGGCTTCCATTGCCCTATTGCTTGATTTGAGCTATGATTTTTAATTGTGTATTATCTGATCGTTGGGGCACAACACTATTTACTAGAGAAAGAACAGAAACAAGAAGTGGCTCTAGAACCTGTAGAAGAGCCTGAGGTTACACCAATATCGCTATTGCAACTGTCAAAGAAACTATTGAAAAAACTGAGAAAACGCCAAGTGTTGTTGATAGTGTTGAATCTGAAGAGACTCCGGAGATTAAGGTTTAGTTGGATTTTTGCTAGGAGATGAAATTTTGGTGTTCTGCTACTTACATTGTTCTTATACTTCTTTTGAACCTTGATTTCATGTCTGCGAAATTTATTTCATTGTGAATTAGATTATAATTCCTTCTCATTATACTAATTCTCTCTTATGCTCACTTTCAGATTATCTTAAATTTATTTACTCATTTTTATGTACTAGATTATAGATGGATAATCAACCCAAAAAAAATTATGATATTTTAGCCCACCTTAATTTTTAGGGCTAGTTCCACCCTTGCCAACAGAGCTGCAATTCCAAATCTTACGCCAGTAATTGACACTCGAACTGGGATATCCAACAGCTACCACAGTACTGCTAAATTCGCAAATATTTAGCTATAACAATCAATCATTAACCACAAGCTCTCCTTCCGAAAGTAATCTCCATGTCCATTGCCCCAACAAAGCTATATTAAGCAGTCTAATATCTAACTACCAAAAAAAAAAGTCTAATATCTTTCAATCCCAATCCACTTGCTTTCTTACCCTAACACAGATTATCTTAATTATTCCAATAAATTGGTCTCCTGGAATTCTCACCTTCTCTCCATAAAAATCTGTTTTGCATTTTAATCATCTCATTTTTTTCAAAAGTAACTCATAATATAAATAAGCCCCACCCGTAGTTGGACGACAATCCTCTACAACATAGGACTACCATGCTATGGTTCAAAGCCTATCTATTACATTTGTATGTTAGGAATGCCCAATTTCTCAAGTCTCACCTTCATTTTTAGCAGATTTGAGAAAGATTTGAGAAAGAGCTCTTTAGTCTACCAAAAGAAATATAACTGTTCGACCAAGTCTCAAGTCTCACCTTCATTTTTTCAGCAAACCTTCCTACTAAGGTGATTCCCCCAACGGCAATGCCAAGTACAAACACATTAGCTTACAATTAATAGTTTCAACAAATACACAAGAATCTCCATCATTCACATTCAGACACAACAAATTGCTTTTAGAAAAATCACTCCGCAGGCCAGAAATGAGCTCATAAATTCGCAAGCTAGTTTCTTAGCAACTACATTTTCACAAGTTCCTTCCTCGAAAGCAGCATATGGTAAATGGGATAGTTTCAAGCTACAACTACCAACTTGTGCCAAATTTAATCTTTCCAACTCAAATATATATTTAATCAACATATGTAAACCTTTCGCAACAATCGAGAAGAGAAACGGAGACAACATATCTCCGTGGCAGAGCCCTCTCTCTATTTTAAACTCACCAACCCCACTAGCATTCACCTGAACTAATGCATAAGCAATTGAAATGCACTCATGTATCCAATGTCTCCATCGAGTATTAAAACCCATTGTCTCCATCATTTGAAGCAGGAAATTTCAATCCATGGAGTCATAAGCCTTTTCGAAGTTAACTTTCAACAGAAATGCACTTGTTTTAGCTTCATTGATCGAATGAATCACCTCATTAACTATCAAAATACCATCTAGAATCTGACAATCATTGATAAACGCCATTTGGTTGTTGGATATAAGTCTACCTATCACTCCTCAAGCATTTTCCACGGATGACCCCAATGATAAAACCAAAAAATAATGTGCAAAGACCGCTTGTGTGTGGTTCACTAACTCTTTGATTCATACCATATAATTCTCGAAGAGAATAGATACAAAAGAATGAGTATAACATATGTTCGACTGTTGTTATGAAAAGTATCCCACACTAATTGCAAACACAAGTTCATACCAACATATAAAAAAATGTGGTGCTACAATCTAACATTTTAGTACTAAGGTTTTAAGAGAGTAGCTTCACTTTATATGTTCATACCTTCACTTTATATGTTGGCCCACACATACACATACCTTCACTTTATATGTTGGCCCACACATACACATACCCTTATGAGCCCAAGCCCATTGGGTTGGGTCTACTAAATCTTCTCATGGTATCATAACACCAAAAGGCTTCACAACCACATACATCCTATTTTCCCATTTGCTTCTTGATGTTGTATTTTCTTTGTTTTTCTCTCTTTACTCCTTTTTCATTCTAGATCTACTCTCCATTTCAGATATCGTCCTTATTTTCTTCATCTTTTGCTCTCAATTTATTCCTTCTACTTGAGTTTCATGACTCCTCAAGCTCCTCTCTCTCTCAGCTCCTTGCAAACAACTGTATTCTACAAGAATTGCTTATCTTTCTCATTAGTCAATCAACTTATTTATAGAGTTCATACAAGGGTACATCAGTATTTTCCTATGAACATGATAATTAATAATATGCCCCACCTGTGGGAGGTAGCAGTTACTTGTTATCTTCTTTGTTAGTGGCTCAAGAAGGATAAGTCTGTCAGACGGCGGCTATCAAGTCTTTGTCGGTGGGTGGGACTTGGGAGTGTATGCCCGCCTCTAAGGAACTCGTAGTTAGTACGAGGCCATTCTCCTGGGGATTGTGTGTGCTGATGAGTGGATTCCTCGAGGTGCGGACAATTTTCATGGTGACTTGTGTACTTGGCGAATTTCCTCCTTCAGTCAGTGAATGGCCCGGGCAATTGATGTGCCTTCACCAACTTTTTCCTGGTTCACATCATTGTCCTTTCAAGTTAGACAAATATTTCGGGAGGCTATGTTTTGTGCTGATAGTCTCGCTAATCTCGGAGCGACAGTTTTTCCCATTTGTATGATGCTTGTGAGCCCCTCTCCTCTCTAGTTTGTTGTAGAGTTACATGCAGACTATATTCGACTCCCATGTCTTTGCATTATCGTGCGCGTCTTAGGCTTAGCGTTATTTTGGTTCTAGCTTTTATTTTGGCTTATTATTTCCGGTCATTAGTTTGGCTTGTTATAACTTTATTTTATTTTTTAATGGAGACCAATGTTTTTGCGCAAAACAAAATCAGATTTTAAAAAAAGGAGACACGAATTCAAAAAAGTATATAAAAATACAATTAAAAATATATTTTTTTAAAATTGGGGTGGGAAATCTCTAGCTTTTCTAGATAGCCAAAATATTGTGTAATAATAGAATTTTGAGGTGGTTTATATTTTGTACATGGTCTATTTATAGGGTCAATTTTTATAAAGTTATTATTGATTACCCAACAAATTATAATCTTCACTTAAAGTTTTCTCTTTCCGTGGCATATAAATTGGCATCACAGTACATAGATTTTTTTTTACTCAATCAATTGGCGAAAGTGGAACCAATCACTCACGCAAACAAAAAAGATTAGGGCAAACAGATCATGCGGTCAAAGTTATCCGATGTGTACCAAAATTTGTTTACATGGTCGTGCTTATTTGGACACTGTCAATGTGTTTTTCGTTGTCAGCTTCGGGAAATGTTCGAATATTTATCCCATAATTACAATAATAATCGTAAAACAATGTATTTTTATTTGAAAATATACTTATTTTATTGAAAATATACTTATTTTATTGAAAATATGGCTTTCGCCAAACGAATTACAACCAAAAATAAAAACTGATTATTGCAATAGAGTATCTATCTAAATCTAATACATAATCTAGAGTTTTGAAGTCAGCCTCCAAACAATAAGTCTATTTTGTTTTGGGTAAGTTCCCTAACAATAAGTCTATATCTAGAGAGTCATATGTGGTTACCCAAATTCATATGGATACCTTTGTCTTATCCAAAACAAATTTGATGGTCAGAGGCAAATGAAACACGAAATTGTTCCGTGCCAACCATATTTCTCACACCAAACTATGTGAAGGGATTTTCATGTCTTGCACAATTTCTTCATCTTCATCATCCCTAAATGCATAAGATAGTGTCATAGCGGGCTATTGCTCCCCACGTAATGGTATCCAAGCCAGTTGTATACGTCCTGTCATAGCTTGTATATGCGAGGACATTCAAACAATATGTGCCGGAGGGTTTCCTGGTTCTCTTGGCAGAACATACAGTCAGGGGTTGGCAGTTGTGCTGTGCGTATGCTCTGTGTGTGCAACTTGTTGAATGTTGCGATTCTTTCCCAAATCAATCGCCAAATAAATGCAAGTATGCTCTTCGGTGAATCACTGCTCCAGGTGTTGTTCACTACTGCTTACCTTGTAAAAGAGAGCAATAAAATTGGTTAGTTCGGAGTAAGCAAATTTTACCGTATACCTGTGTTGATCCAGATTTGGACGCACCACCACCAGACATCCTTCTCTTCTTGGTGAATGACCACACTTGCAATGCTAGATTCTAAAACCGGTATTAGTAATAGTTCATAAGCAAGTAAAGGTCATCACCAATACCATAACCAGATGAGTTGTTCATTTTTTCGGCATCTTTTGCTGCGACTGTAGAGTTTTTGTCAGTAGCTATAAAGTATAGTCTTGGGAAAATGTCTTCAAGGCAACCCAATACCATCCACACAGACTTCCAGAATAGTGTATCCTCTACATATGCACAGTTATATATTATTGTTGAACCAGTGCAACGAGAACACAAACTTACATAGGTTTTTTTAACTATCTGGCTATGTGTCCCGTGTTTGTGATTGCAGTCCAGTCGCTGTCAAGAACCTCAGGGTACAAATAAATAGATTGGGTGGTCGTACTGATTAGGCTTTCAGGCTCAGTTAATATTTTCCATAACCATTTACCTTGCAGAGTTAGGTTAAAGAGCTACATGCTCTTAATTTCTAGCCTTCTCTGGTCAATTGTTAGGCAAATGAGGTCCTATTTTACCCAATGAATCAGTTTGTTCTCCTGCGTTGCCCCCTATAGGAATTTAGATTGAATTCTCCGTATGGTATCAAGGACTTAGATAATAAGTCGCCAATCCTGTCAGAATATACTTAATGAGTAAAATTCTTCCCCCAAAAATAGGAGTTTTGAAGCTTTTTTTATTACTTGTTGCCATGTAGCTGTTCTTCCTGGATTTGTGTCCAGAGGCAATCCTAGATATATTGGCAATGTTGTTGTCAGATACTTCAAACTTCTTGCATACTTTAATGACTTTGCATATTTACCCCCCAAGATGCTACTTTTAGAGAATTTACTTTGAGACCTAAAGACATCTCAAAGAGTCTCAAAATGCCTTCATGACCTACACATTTTCATCAGTTCAATGTTGAAGAAAATTTTATCGTCCGCATATTGTAGATTTTTTTTGGTAGGCCGAATTCAATAAAATATACAAAATTATTTACAAATCTTCCTTAGTGAAGGAAGACTAAATAAAACGAAAAACAAAAAAATAAACAAAAACAAAAGATAACCAAAATCTTATGATCCTCAAGTGTCCATGCATTAGGCTTCTTTATGTGACAATCCATATGCTCTGCATGAACTATCATTTTGCCTTTCTTGTATAGCATAATAGTTCGTACATGGCTCCCCTAGCTTCATAGTTGATCAATCAACTCAGCATTTAGTTCATGACCATCAACATATCACATTCATCAAAAGACTGAACGTCACGGCTGTCAACTTATCAATACCAATTTTTATTTGGTCAATGGTACACAACTTGGTTACGTTTGATGTGCTATCCCTGTAGTGACAGAAGGCAAAAATGCAACTATACATTGCATATTAGATCAAACCATAAATTGCGTAATGTTTGAACTCCTTGAGTTTCAATGAAAATTTATCATTAGGACTCTGTAGCTATGTTTTCTGCTTGATGATGGCCTGATGTGTCAGTAATGGCCATGTTGTGGCTTTTGGGGCCATGAGTTCTTTGTTCTGATGTGGCCATGATTATGTTTATCCACTAATTCAGCACTATCAGTCTAATTTATTCTTGTTTGCACCGTCAAATGTGGTGTGTGTTCTCCATTCTCTCATTGTTTTCACGCCCAGAATCGTGCCTTATATGTTATGGAAATCTTGTAAAATATGCAGTCGCCTATTTACTCTAGCAAGGTCAGTGACATGGTCATTTCTTTTGGAGACTGGAAGAGAAAATATTTGTACATATCCAGGTAGAAAGTTAGTGTATATTTGTTTAGGCAAGTCCTCTCATACCTTACTGTTAAGCTTGGCACTTCCTTCGGATACATGTTTATGTTTCTTCCTAGATTGTAAATGCATGATACTTGGCTATTGTCCCCTGTAGGCCAGATTCGGTGTATTTCTTTTTGCTTTGCATCAATATCTTGTTTATTAAAATTTCATGCAAATTTCATACAACAAACAGGATTTGATTGCCAATCAGTTAGTGAAAAGGGAAATCTAATTGTTCTTTTAGCTTTAATCCACAACCATGTTTCCCTTGGATTTTTTTTATAATCTGAGATATCTCAATATCATGTGACAGGAAGTGTACCCCATTCATGCTTATCCAGATATACCAAATTTGTGCTAGCCATATAGATTTCCATTTCCAAGCAGCTAAGTTAATCTGGTTGGGTTTGCTGTTTATGAAAACTTCTAGTGTAAGAATCTGTGTGTCCAAGAATTCTGGTATGAATAAGTCTGTGCCCTCAATCCAGACTTTTATCTCTTTCCACATCTGCAAAGAGACAGGACAGTTAGAGAATAAATGTCCAGTATCTTTAATTTCGGTTTTGCATAAGGTACAAGATACATCAAGAGTTTCATGGATAATATGTCTCTCTAGTAACACTTTTTTTCAATGGATTGCATTTGGAATCATCTGCCAGCCAAAGATCATGATCTTCTTTAGTGTGATTCCATTCCAAATATTTTTCAGTTTAGAGGCCTCTGCTTGTGAGTAGGATAGATGGAATTTGCCACTATCTTTGAGTATGCTGATTTAACAGTGTAGCCTCCTTCCATGTCCCCCACAAAAGCATACCTATCTCTGAAAAATTCATTTGGAATGTTCCATGCTAAAGACATGTTAGTGCATTTAAATCTTGTGATTAATGTTCTCTTAGCACTCTTCTCCAAGTCCAGTTCCAATGTCATGTATTATTGATCCAGTTCCCCATTTCGGATATATAAGCATGTTTAGATATAGTCACTCTGTAGAGCCTTGGAAATATGTTTGCTAGTGTTCTATTTTGGCACAACCTATCCTGCCAAAATATGATATTGGTTCCTTCTCCTAGGCTTATACTCGTGATCTGATTAAACCAGGTTGTGTTTGCTATCTCCTGAAGAGATTTCCACAACTCTGAAGCATATTTTTGACCCCTGCACCTAAGAGATCTCCTACCAGTCACTGACTATTGAAGCGCTGCATATCCCCCCCCTTATAGTAAACCGTTTAGAATTAATGATGTCTATGGCTAGGCTTTTTCATTATGTATGATTCTGGGCACCCATTTTCTTAACATTGCATCTTTGAAAGCACGAAGATTCCCGACTCCAAGACCACCATTTTCCATTGTAGTGGTTACCTTGTCCCAAGATATCCAACATGGTTTTTTCTTTTCTTCTATAGATCCCCACAAGAACCTTCTTTGTATAGCTATTAGTTTCTTGATGTTAGACAATTGAGCTTTGTGGTATCCAAAATAATGTGATTGAAGTGCTGGCAAAATAGAGTTGAGTAGGACTAATTTCCCCCACCCCCTAGATATGTGCTTCTGCTCCCAAGTGTTTAGTGTTCTTCTGAACTTATCAATTATTGGCTTCCAGAATCTCTTTTTCTTGTGTCTGGCTCCCGAGGTAGTCCTAGATAGTTGATAGGTAGTACACTAGTCTTACAGCCCATATATGATGCCATATCTGTTAGAGCATTCTGCTGAATGTTGAACCCTACTATACCGCTTTTTGAAAAATTGATTCGCAAGCCAGATGCTAGATCAAAGTATCATCTGCAAATCGCAAGTGTGTCAAGGGCACCTTGTTCCTTCCAACTTCCAGCCCTTGAAATAGTTGTAGTGAGGCAGCTTTTTGGATCATGTTTGCTAGTCCCTCAGCAACAATGAGGTATAGAAATGCGGATAGAGGATCCCCTGCTTTAGTCCCCTCTTCGGATAGAACTCTTCAGTAGGACTTCCATTTATTAAAATTGATGTTGATGCTGATTCCAACAGTTCTCTTATCCAGCATATCCGAATTTGAGGAAAACCCATGTGGAACATAACATCCTGTAAATAGGCCCACTTTATAGTGTCAAACGCCTTTTCAAAATCCACTTTGAATATAAGAGCTTCCTTTTTCAATTTTCTGATTTCATCAATAGTCTCTGAAGCTATCAGCATCCCATCAAGGAGTTTCCTCCCCTTAGTGAAAGCCATTTGTGTATGGGAAATGATTTCTCCCATCACATGATATAGTCTATTGGCCAATACCTTGGCTATCATTTTAGGCACAACTCCAATCAAGGTAATGGGCCTCTAGTCATGAACATACTTGGGATAATCTGTTTTAGCCAGGAGGACAATATATGCTACATTAGTTCCTTTAGACATTTTACTGTTTTTGTAGAATTCTTTGGGTAGTTGGCATATATTTGGCCCCATCAAAGCATCAAAATGCTTTATGAAGTGGAAGTTTAGGCCATTTGGCCAAGGGCTTTTACGGCTACCACAATCAGAAATAGCTTTCATCACCTCCTCATCAGCAAATGATGTTATCAGCCTCCTCAGAGACCGAGCACTGAGTTGCTGAAATACCATATTTGTTACTTTCGGTCTTGTAGAGCTTACTGAGTATCTTTCTTCAAAGTGAGACTTGAAACATTTTTTCACTAGCTCATGATAATCATGCCATATGTTTCTATACCAAACACCCTGTATATGATTTTTTTCTCCTGTTATGATTAATGCAGTTATGAAAATAAGCAAAATTTAAGTCACCTTGCTGGATCTACATAATTCAGTCCTTTTGGAATGACGTATTATCCAGCATCTTAGTAGTTTTATCCAGCTCATCTCTAAGATGGAAAATGGCCACTGACACCTCTTCTAATGTTGGATTCAGTAGGTTTTGTTCAACTTCAGTCTCCATATTAGCTAAATCATGTATGAGATTCTTGCGTCTATTTGTTAAATTTTTTATTTCAACACTGTTCCATTCTTTAATGCCTGATCTAAGTGCCTGGATTTTCCGTTAGACCCTATAACTGGCATAACCCTCAACATGAGTGCTATTCCAGATTCTTTCAATCATACCTCTGTAGGTATTATCCTCTAACCAGCAGTCCATCACCTTCATTGGTTTCTGCCCCCAGCCTAGCACTTTGTAGCATAGGTTAATGGGGGCAGTGATCAGAATCATCCTTCATTAGCCCAGATTGAGTCCACTCCCAAACCACAATTCATTGACAAGAAATCTGTCAATTCTACTCATGGCTTTGAGTGATTTTGTATACCAAGTAAACCTTCTTCTTTGCATTCCGAGATCTAATAGGTTTAGATCCTACACAAATTCATTAAAAGCCAATATCTCCTGAGTATTCGGCCTATGAGCAAAACCTTTTCTCTCCCATGTATTAAGTATAGCGTTGAAATTTCCCATAGGCACCATTTCTGATTTTCATTACCTGTGTACATATTCTTGATTTCCTGCCACTGGTTTATTTTAGAGGGTAGATCTCGTGGTCCATTGTCTGTTGAATTTATACTTGTTCCAGATACACAAAAGACCTCCAGATTGCCCCTAAGAGTCATGATACATCCAGTCAAACTTATTGTCCATCCACAAGTACTCAACTAGTATCCTGTCAATGCATCCCATTTTTGTTTCTTGAAAGTTGACAAAATCAAGTTTTTCATCAATGACAAGATTTTTGACCATCTTTTTCCTTCCTGGGCTACATAAGCCTCTGACATTGTAGGTTATTATCTTCATAAAGCAAACCACTCATCTACTTTCTGTCCACTCCTGGGAGTAGTTGGCTTTTTACGGATTTGGCCATTTAACTATATCAGCCTCTAGTGTTTTTCCCCTGGCCAAGTTTGTATTTTTGGCCTAGGTTCTGTCCCACTTCCATTATGGTGTCAGCCTCAGCATTTAACTGTTCCAGAACTGGATCTGCGTGTACTTTTGGTTCTAGACTATGTGGCTTTGCTTGCATGAGGGTTCCTATCCACTCATCTAGAATTACCTGTTCCTTAACTTTCACTTGGTCCAATATTTTTCGAGTCTGACTCCTTGTTTTTGGTCCTCCACCGTGGATTTTCTTGGCTAGTATTCTTGTTTGTTTTGGGGTGTTCGATAGGGCTGTCTGATAGTGGGATGTGACTGGCGGAATGGGAAACTCTTTACTGTATATGTCACTGATGTTGTGGTACATTGTTAGCTTGTGACATCTTTGGGCTAGTTTCCTCAGTATGTAGTGCTAGCATAGTTTTTTCTGGGATCACAATGGCTCCATCTGTTACCCCTGTGGATCCTCTATAAGTTCCTCATGTACCTCAAAATCTGTTTCAGATACCACTTCTAGCTATGAGTTTGTAGTCTCTTGATTGATTTTGTTCACTTATGGCTGTACATAATCCAGTTTTGCCTCTGTAGTGGCCGAGACTATTTCCATTGTGTCCCCTAGATTTTGTTGGTCACAATCAGTGTATGGCTTATATGATAGTCCAATCTGTGCCTTTATACTATGTATAGACTGCATATTCCTTTCTGTATCAGCCAAATTTTCATGCATTGAGTACACATTCCGTTCTCGGATAGGTACCAATGGTTTAGGAAATATGTCCACGTCATATTCTAACAGATTATGGAATTCTTTGTCTTTTAGTTGGTCCAGTACCATAGACTCCCACCCCTTCTAAGGGCTTGGTGTTAGCTTGGTCTAAGGGAGGTTGTTAACCAAATCACGAAGCCGGGATATATCTTGATTTAGACTCATTTTTTCAGAATCATGGGATGAGCTACCCCCAGTAAGTATGGTAAACTCATTGTCTGAATTAGAAGCATCAACTTCAGTCCCTGCACCAGATTTGAAGCTTTCAGAACCTACCGCTATCATGCGCAGCAGGTGAGTTTTCCCATTAATAATCATATTCAGATTTTTCTGGATAGTACTGTCCCAATCAATCTGAATAAGCAATTAGGCTACCTCTAGATAACGGTGGGACAATGTTCATTCATCAACTTTTATGCACTTTCCCATGGCTCCTCTAATTTTTTCAAGAATTAACTTATTCCAATACTGAATCGGGAATCCATAGACATTTATCCAAATATGCCTAGGAGGTATGTCATGTTCATCCTTCTCCTTCTACCGAGGCATAATTTAAGATAACCAATTCTTTAGTCATTCCGAGTCATGTTGAATCAGTGCTTGGAGGTCATGCTCCTCTTCTTCCCATAGAAGAATTTTGGCTGTATTTAGGATGCTAACAGTGATATTCAAATAACTAGCCATTTTAAGATCTAGTTTTAGTTTATACCATTCCATTCCTGGTATCAAGTTACCAACATAACCATTTGTTTGCCAAATAGAGGATTCCTCTGTTGTGGCTGAGATGGACTTAATCTGGTATGCTTTTCCTGACCTCCAGTGGTGGGATAGTTTTTTTTACTTTACAACTTCATCATTGTTCCTTTGTCAAAGATTGGATCAGCTGGTGCACTACTTGAAGCACCAGCATGGTTTGTCCACGTCCTCAACAGGTTAGGAATGGCCAACAACTTGGTTTCATGGATGGTAGATTGTTGGGAATAGGTTTATGACTTTCTGCATTTGGATATCTGGCTATATTTACTTGCAGGCAATAAGAACCTATCCAGATATTGTTCAATCGATACAGCATAGAATCTACATCCTCTTGCATATCTCCAAAAACAACAAATCCAAATGGTTGACCATCCTTGTTCAACTTGCGAGCTATCTTTAATTCCCAAACTTTTCCTTGTTTGTTGAGGATGTTCTTCAGCCTTTCCACATTACACGATGTAGGAAAGTTAGTGATGAAGGATGTTGGTTTCATGCCATAACTAGATGGCTAGGTTTTTTTAGATGGTTGAGTTTGAGTCACACAACTTCCTAATCGGTCATGAACAGAAATAGGATTCTGGACGACTACATAAGCGTAAGACATGCCTTCTCTTTTTTGTCGTGCTGGGATTAGAAGTGTTTTTCCAGCTTTTATGGATGCACACCATAGTCTTTTAAGCTGATGGGAAGGGATTGTCCACATGCT
This sequence comes from Pinguicula moranensis, assembly GCA_028565015.1. Taxonomy (NCBI): domain Eukaryota; kingdom Viridiplantae; phylum Streptophyta; class Magnoliopsida; order Lamiales; family Lentibulariaceae; genus Pinguicula; species Pinguicula moranensis. Next base: position 25,157 of record JAOWBN010179884.1, read on the forward strand.
TTAGGCCGTGAAGTTGTCACAGTGCGGCACAGGGAGGGTTTGCAGAGTTTGCAAATACTCACAGGACGTATGGGCTAGATGGGAGCTAAAGAAAGGCTGAAAAAAATGAGGCTGGGGGGTTGTGAAGAACGAGGCCGTGGATGCTCGCTAGGCGTATGGGTCAGTGATGAAGGCTGCAGAAAGGCTGAAGGACTGATGAGAAACGAGGCGAGGGGGAGAGGGATATTTGGCTAACCTCCCCAGGTACGTGGGGCACCACAGGGGAGAGGGGACGATAGGAGACTCAGGTGACTATTCTTCGACCAACAACGTGATTGAGATCATCTGTAGGGACGATGAACAGTAGACGGGTTTACTGTTCACAGGAGCGCTCGGTGAGAGCATTAGATTTGTCATGGGGAGCTTGCATTTTCCTATGTGCAGAGGGGTCCATATCCCTATTGTTATCACCTTATCAATCATAAGGCGTAGACCTTCTATAGCTTTGAGGAAGAGGAATGACGAAAGATGGTCGCGCTGCCATAGTATCCTTTGTAGAACAAAATTTGAAGAGGAATGACCATAGTAATAGCACTGTTGCTATTGTTTTGGTCACGCATTCTACGATACAGTTTTGCCACTTCTCACAGAAATCAAAATTCTCTTGCATCATGAAGAGGTAGCCCCAGTCTGCCAAATTGAAATCTTTTTCAAAATCTACCTTTAGTAGCAGCCTTATTTTCTTTGTGCGCTTTACCTCCTCAATGACTTCAATCACTATTACTACCCCACCCATGATCTATATGTCTTTTATAAAAGTCATCTGATAAGGATAGATTGTTTTTGCCCATTATTACACTCAAAATGGTTTGCTAGAATTTTTGACAGAATCTTATAGATACATCAAACTAATGAGATCGGTTGGTAATTTTCAATTCTTTCCGGACTAGTTATCTTTGGTGTGAGCATGGTGTGTTTGTAATTAATGCATTTGATTAACTGGCTGTTTCCATGAAATTGCTGGATGACAGCTATAATATCTATTTTCATCGTTTTCCAGTGGTACTTGATGAAACAGAAATTTATTACGTCGGGGCTTGGGCTTTTTATTGAAGCACGTGAACAAACTGTCATCCTAATTTCTTCTTCTGTGAAAAGTTGTTTGAGAAGTTCATTATGTTTTTCATTGAGGTGGTTTAATTCTGGGGTAAGAAGTTGTGGCCGATCATAGAAATTTGATGCATAATGTTTTTTTGAAATGATCTTGTATTTTGGATTTTACCTCTTCCGTCTAGCAACCATTTATATTTAAGCCTCATAGTTGGTTTTGTCTGTGTTTTATTATCCTAGTGTGATAAAACTTTGTGTTTCCTTTGCCATATTTTAACCATAGTGCTCTGAATTTTTGGTACATGATTCAATCTTGTCTCTGCTATAGAACTTGAAGTTCTACCTCAGTTAAACTTCTTCGTTCAACAATCTTCTCTCTTGATGATATTGACTAATGCTTGTGTTCAATTTCTTTGTCCACATGACCAAAAATATTCCTTTTCCACATTTGGAGGGTCGTCATCAAAGTTCTTAATTTTCTTGCAACATATACCCACTCCAGCCATTCATTGTGCATTTGCCCCAAGTTGTTTTTACTAGGGATTCAAACTCTCTTGCTTTGTTCCAGTAGTTTAAGGTACGAAACTGGGTTGGTCCCTAATCAACTATCTTTTCTTTAAGCATTATAGGCTAGTGATATGCGGTCATTCGTTCAAGTGCCACTTGGTGTAGGCTCGGCCACATGAGTATCCATTCAAGCGAAAGTAGAAATTGATCCAGCCGATTGGCAACCGTATATCTTTTGTTAATCCATGTGAAACGACGTCTCGGTAGTGGGATGTCCACGAGCTTGGTCTATCTCACAAAATGATCGAAGCTCCTCATTTCACTGGTTGGTGCACTTTGTTAGGTATCCGTTCTTCTACATTTTGTACAACATTAAAATCTCCACATAAGCACCATAGTCTATTAGGATCCTGTTGCAGTATTGTGAGAAGTTCGGTCCATAGCTGATTTTTTGTCGTTAATTCACACAAGGAATAGATGTTCAAAATCAAAATCTTTCATTTCGTTGGGACTCATTGTCCTATAAGTGCTATAATTGCATGTGCTTCCCAGTTATTTTCCAGTTCAAAGTTGTCTCGATTCCATATACAGAGCAGCCCTTCTGAATTGCCTGTTGCATTTTTTACATGCCATTCAAATCTATTGGTTGGCCAAATTTCTTGGCATTCTCTAGCAGTGATTGAGTCTGATTTTTTTTCCTGAATATATATCAGATGTATCTTATGCTTTCGAATCATGTTCTTCATATCTTTCATTTTCCTCATCTCTCCTAAGCCCTCCACATTATAGGCTGTAATGTTCATGGATTCAAGTTGCTTTCCTCTTCAGTTTCAGCCCGCTGTTTGAACAGCACAAGGTTGTTGTGGGCTTGGGTTTCCAATTGTTCAATAGTATTTTAAAGTTCTTATGTTGGGGCATTTGATTTTATACCTATTTCCCAACCTAACTCTAATATTTTATCTACCTCATGTTTTAAATTCATGCATGCAATCTTTTTTAATAATAAAGAGTTAAGAGAATTTTTGGCTAACTTGGTTGCGAGCTTAACCTCTCGTCAACTCAACTTAGCTTTCTCATGGGTGCTCGCAAGATCTTTATAGTATTCTATTGTCTTTCGTATCTACTCTCGCTGCTTCTCTACATTATCCATCACTAGGCCTTTTTTCCATCTGCTGATTGACCTTTTCCTACCGGCAATTTTGAGGCCAAACCCATTGCCAAGGCCGTCAACACAACCAATGTTTTGAACCCCTGTGATTGTGCCCAATCTAAGCCTTCATTTAACGTCGATCCAGTCCGCAACTCCTCAAATTAAGGGGGCGGCCTTCACAGATTCCACGACTAAAACTCCCGACCCACAAATTCATTAATTGTAGGATGACTTCAAAGGTGCAAAGACCAAAGATCCCAACCTAGTCTATTTCTATGATCCAGAGAGTAAAAGGCCCACATTCTCGACTTCCTTTTGTAGCAGCCTAGTCAACAACATCTGCTCTGGTGTATCTTAGCCCAGGTCCTCTACCGACGACATTTGAATCTCAGCCCTTTTTTCAAAACCTGGTGGTGACCCATTTTTCAAAACATGGTGGTGGATCTCAACTTCCAGTAGACCTCGTCATCTTCTTCTCCAACAACTCCTTCCTAGTGGATGCTCTGACGTAGATTCCTTGGTTATTCTACTCATCCAAGACAGTGGCGGGAATAGCTTGTCGCTAATTTTTGAAGGAACTTTTCATGATCCACTGGCTTCAGGAACAATTGCTATTTTCAACTTCCAAGCTTTAAGGGAGGCAACTAATTTCCACCTAAACAAATATTTTCACCAATTCCTCCCCTATAGGGCTAGAGATCAACCCCACTGAATTGGTGATTACCAGGGCTTTTCCTGCATAGAAATTTGATTTCGCCATTGTACAGTTGGCGACCTTGATAACACGGCCGATGTTACTGGCCACTTTCATAAAGAAATGCTCAGTCCAACATTTGAGGGGTGTGCCATGTATTATGGCACAAATGTCCCGACCATTCCCCTTGTTTATTAATTCCTTCCGGAGCCGGTGGACTTCCATTTTATCCAAAATCACTTCGTGGGTTAGAAGTTGGAGTTTTAACCCTCCAACTGCAGTGATATCAGAATCTCTCCCCCTCCAGAGGGGAAACTGCTGAACCCAAATATCCAGCGTAGAGGAGCTCGAACTCTACCTTATCTAATCATGTTAGTTGCTTCAGCTCATCCACAAGGCAACATTTCAATCAAGTAAATTCCTATGAATTAGAAGTAAATTTCATCTTGATTGCCGTTGATTTTGTTTTTTCTTGGGGCATTGTTAGGGCTGCAACAGTAGGAAATGTTTGCAAGGGTGGTGCAAATGTAGTCTCTAGTTGCACCAATGCTAGTTGTTGCTTTGGCTTCACCAGACTAGCCTTCAATCTGAAAGCTCCCAACATCGGTCCATCTAAAGTGCCTTCCACTTGTACTGTTTGATCAGAGGGTTAGTACCTAATAAAGGAGAATCTCCGAGCAAGGCGATCAAGCTTTGGCAGAATATGGACATCTTGTGCGCAACCAAACTTGGAGAAAAATGTGAACATTTCCTACTTTGTCCAGTTCTTCGCGAAGTTCACTATGTGGTATGAGATTATGCCTTCTCTCATTCTCTTGATGTAGTTGGATGGCCCTGATTGATTTATGTAGAATTTCTAGACACCACATTACTTGGATGATATTGTCCGCTTTGGGCCGAAGCCCTCACGGGTTTGTTCTTTGGGCTTTTATCCCCAAAAGGCCTCATCCAAGTAATGTTTGGTAAATCTATATAAGCACTCTACATTTTTTCTTCTCCTAACCGATGTAGGACATAATACTTCAACACTCCCCCCTCAAGTCCAACTGGGCAT
>JAOWBN010179885.1:0-17210 GCA_028565015.1 Pinguicula moranensis
AAACGACTATACGATTTTCTCTGTCCGCCAATCCACCCGAGAGGCTAAGACTTGATTCGTGGAATTTAAAGAGGCTCTGGTAGCCTTGTTCTGGATACTTGATCCAGTTATCACGCTTCCGCAACATGTAACATTTACTGTATTTGTTACCGTTATATTCAATATTAGATTCGTTATGTATATTGAATTACATAAATAATTAGAAATTTAAGAAAAACAGAAAATAAAGGAAGAGCCGATTTAAGGTTCATAGTTCGCCTGATCCTTAGATTCCGGGTAATCCACGTTGAGCTCTTGAAAGGATGCTCTCGTAGCTTCTATTTCACTTCTCCAAAAAGTTTGAACAGTTTACAACTTGATCTCAAAACAGTGTAGAACTAAACAGAAAAAACACATATCTCAGCCACAAACAAACTAGATCCACCAATCAGAAGTGATTATCTATCACTTTAACACTAGATCTCAGCCAAAACAGTTTGCTCCAACAAAGAAAATGTCGAAAATAAGGGATTAACTCAAGAGTCGTCGAGAGAAAACTTAGATAATCAAGGTTGAGATATTGAAAATGAGCAAAAGTATCGATGTAGGCACAGTCACAAAAGTATATATCTCTAGCCAAAACAATTCCTGCTTGTCAGATCTGAGTAAATCAACGAACATGATCAAACCCTGCTAATATCTAGTTTCGTCCGTCGGGTCATCTTTAAAATAAACGGACCAAATTTCACCGCTTGCACCGTTTAATATTAGCCCTTGGATTTAAGATGACAGATGGATAGCTTAGATTAAAACGTCAATTTGTCTTCAGCTTCTCGAGGAAGCTGTCAATACGCGACCGTAAGATAACATAAGCGGTGGACAGTCCAGATCAATTTGATTTTTTTTACACGAACCATTAAACTCAACGATTGAATCAAAATAATGAACAGACAAGATCAAAACACTTTGAGAGAATTTTAACCATTGAGTTCTAAAAATAAGGTTTAAGGATGTGATACAACTTGACTTGTTGATTGTTATATTGTCAAACTCCCTTTACGGTGAAAGATGATTTCTCTATAAATGATATGATGCACATCTTTTTTAAGAATTGCAACCGGTTAATGTTCCTCCAATTTAAATTACCATTTTGTTTTATTATGCAGGTGATCTAAAGCGAATTTATGAGACTGAACTTCGAATTGTGTCCCAGTGTTGTTTACAAAAGCATGTTCTTAAATCTATTACGCAACATTTTGACAATATGGCTCTGAACTTACTACAAGGACTATTCAATTTTTTGCTTGCTTAGTACGATGTATAATCTTAGCTCTCATTGTTCTATGTTTTTTTTGGGTAACCATGATATCCGGGACCACACAATTTGTGAAAGTCCCGACTAATTCCCGGGGGTACATGTCCGGCGACCCCTATCCATGTACCGTGTAAACTGCGAGCTTTTACTATACACATTCTTTAATAAATAAATTGACCTTTTCATTTCAATTTCAGAATTTTGTAAGAAACTGAAGACATTGGCAAAACCTTCTTAGCGTGACTTATGTTGGTCATAATATTCCCTGCAAAGAACTTTGGACGAGTGTTTGCCATTACATAATTTGGAGCATTTTGAGACTTTGATTGATTCCAACTTCAACCAAAAAGTTTGTTTTGTGGAGGAGTGACCGCTATCATACAAGTCACATGGTTGTTTTTGGATTAAAGCTTATAGTGTACCGTTGATATCCCTATTCTTAGAAGATTGGCTAAGAGAGCCTTTACATTATGTTGATATAAAATTTTAGCCTAGTATGTTAATTTTAACCACAAATTGTGTCATGAAAGAAATTTTACGGCATGATCCTAATAAAAATCTCGTTTGTTTCTATTTTTTGATTGCTTTCGTTACGAAATTCAAGTCCAAGATCTTTTGTTTTTGGGCATACGAATTGTTTAATCAAACAAGTTTGTGCATGATTAGGGTTGTATCCGGAATCAAATTCTATCCACATATTAAAACACAACAGATTCAGTGCGAAATGGAACACCAGTCCACAAATTCCATCCCCAGATCCAGTGAAAATAATGGCAGGAATAAGCAGCAGCACCATCCTTTGGCAGCTCCCATTCACCGCTTCGCCGCCCCGGGGAGTCGATCGCCTCCGGCGCTGCTCCACCCCTCCAACCGGAAAAGGCATCGAAACGCAAACGCCGGCACTGCTGAAGATCGCCGTCGGCGGGGCAACGGAACTCCTCCGGTTCTTCTCTCCCGCCGGTCGAGATATCACAGTTTTATCGGACGACGCTGAATTGGATAATGAAAACGAAATCTCGATATCCGGCACGGACGACGTCGTTTCAATCATCCGCTCCGATTACGGAAATGCGTATTTCGTCACAGGTCAATTCACCGAGTCGATCTACGCCGACGACTGCAGATTCGAAGATCCGACGATCGTGTTTCGAGGTAAGGGATTATACGCGCGCAATTTGCAATTGCTTGTGCCTTTTCTGGAAAATCCATCGATTGAGCTCAAATCAATTGACAGTGGTGTTTCTTCGGGCAGAGAATTCATTGTTGCTTCGTGGAAATTAACAACTTCCCTCAAACTTCCATGGAAACCACTGATCTGTGTTGAGGGAACAACAGATTACGATTTAGACCAAGACTTTCGAATTGTAAGGCATGTCGAGAAATGGGATATTTCTGCCATTGATGCGATTATTCAGATTTTCAGTACGAGTATTTCAAGGAAAATCGATAGTCTTTCTTAAAATGAGGATGCGCCATGTTTTTAATCTAGTGATTTATGTTTAACATTCTTTGTACTCGTTAGCCCAGCCCAGTAAGTGATGGGCTGGCTGGCTGGATTGAACTAGCCCAGCCTATGGCCATAAAAATCTGGTCCCTTCACCAGGTTGGCCCTATCTAATTGGGCTAATATATTCGGGCACCTTTAACACCGATGCACACAAATCACATTTGCATGAGTAGTTACACAAGGGATTAAGTAAACGCACGAACTCACAAATAATTTTTATTTTTATTATTTTTTATAGGTAAACACATGGAGGGATTTGAGTATTGAATTGACTATTGAGAGTGCTCCACACTTGAGAACTATCAAAGGTCAATCACGAACTCAAGCAATTGACTTGGCCTTGTGTATGAAAGAAAAGGCGGCCACTTCGTCATGATAAGAGAATAAGTTGATCCACAATTTTGGAAATGTAGTGCTTTAAACAATTATAAGTCCTTCCTATGAACTCAACACTATGCACGCTCATGCTTAAATTTACAATTCCAAGTGAAGACATAAGTTAGAAAGCCATGTGATTTGTTTTGAAGCAGAAAAAATATAGAGAATATTTTCGATGTGATGATTTTTGGAACTTTGAATGTCTTGATTATGAAAATTTCAATTTCAACAGCACATAGGCTTCTGTCGGTACAAATCAGCCATGTGCTTCTTGGTTCTTGGGCGAGTCTTCAAGGTTGACCATTCCATCCACATGACGATACACAAGTAGCAAATACCAAAACAATAAAATTCAGGTGTAACACATGTAGCTGATACCACTTCAAAGTCCAAACTCCCCCAACAAAGTACCATTCCGGAACATACATCGTGATAAAATGTTGTAGCTAATTGGGTTCGGGCCTACCTCTATAGATGTTTCACATTGGCAACCAAGCTTGAATCCAAGGTTGGTTGAGGAAAATTCAGCCTAAGGAAAAAGACATGAAGGTGAACTTGATATTTCTTGCTTGATAGATAATTCATTACAAATACAATGCTTTATAAAATGAGAAAACTAAGTGAAGTACATCTCAAGGGGACAGTGATCTTCAATTTCGGACATCTCTTAGTAGCGAAATGATGAGAGCATGTGACCAGCTCATGTGACCACTGATAATGGAGTCATGTGCCTCCTGATTTTGTGTTACCGTTCATGAAGAGAAGAGATATAGTCAACACCCTCTCGCAAGTTGAGCGTGAGATTTAAAGAGCACGTGAAACTTGGACCGAAACGAAAAAGAAAATAAATGCCTCATACCGCTATCGCTTCAGTTGACTAGCAAGGAAAAACTGAAATTTAAATAAATGAAACAAAATAAAGATCCAAGAATAATGATGCCCAATAAACCCATGGATAATGAATAGCAGCATCCAGTTTATCCAACGTCTTCAGAATAATAATTCCAGTTGAAAGAAACTCCAGCTCTGCATAAGAAAATCCAAATATAGGCAACAACAGAATTATGGCCGAGATGAAATTATTCCTCTTGGAAATAGAAAATTAGAGGCTCATTTGCTAAAAGCCCACGGGTTGCTTTTGCTTTCTCCTCTGCGTCATGACAGCAGAACCCAAGCCCAGACATGCCCCATTTGCGGTCCAAGAGGCAAATTAGCCCAAGTGTAAGTTTACCCTAGCATATCCTGAATTACTCGCACACGTATCTAAAGGGCGAAACTGGTAATCTGATTCCACATATCCACCATTATCAGCAGTAAGATCTTTGGCAGCCTGGGTCACTTCTTCTTTGGACATATCAAAGCCAGAATATAGTATAGCATTGCAAGAAAGTGAAGGGTTATGACTGTTTCCACAAGAGGTGACATGTATGCGACTTGTCTTTTGGCCCCTTTCAACAGATTTTGCCTTAGTTGAATCTACAATTTTTGAGCCACTGTCTGCCCTAGCTACCGATTGTGACATTAGCTCTTGACTATCAGTATGTGGATCCTTGTCCTCCCAATCCATATCTTCATGGACAAATTCACCCATTAGCCCTGGGTCTGGAGCAAATTCTCCTGTTTGCCCTTGGTTATCAGTAATCTCTGCAATAGGTTCCACATCACCAACAACGCTCTCAGTTATATAGATAGAAACAACAGTCCCATGAATTTCAGCTTCATGGCTAGGACCCATGCCTATACTTCCATTAATTTGCCCAAGAAAAAAAAAAGAAACTGCTGGCGAAGCTAGTGGGAGAAAGTGAGGAAGAAGAAATGGCGTCGAGTGCTACAGTTCCATTCTGGAGATCTGCTGGTATGACTTATATAACCTACTCTAACCGGTGTGCCAATTTGGTGAGGCAGTGTTTGAAAGAACCTTACAGATCTGAAGCTTTGAACCGGGAAAGTCCTCGATCTCCCTCGCATCACATCGAGCCAAAGTGGCGGCTCTGGAGAACACTCATAGTACCAGCATCGACAACGTAGTCTGGAAGGTGGAATCTGACCAAATAGGTTGCTGAAAGAAGATAGGGATGATGTTATTGGCCTGACTCCTGCCGTAAATTTGATCATTTGTCCGTGAAAGGCAACCACTGGCGGCGGATCGACGGTCCAAAGATGAAGTTCACAAGCCTTTGAGTCCTGACTCCTTGCTAATTCAACTCCCTTCTTGAATTGGATAGCCGACCAGGAAATCTAAGATTAGGAAGTCTAAGATGGCGCACTTGAGAGTCCACCAGGAAATCGATATCAGTACTACCATTGCTACTTGATGAACTACAAGCTGAATTTATTTAGGTTGCACAAAGAAAAGCAGTTGAAATGCCAGAAAAAACAAAAAATGCAGGACAAGAGAATAAAATAGAGACAATTGAGCGGAAGCTACAGAAAGCAGGAAAACAGGAAGAAGGGACGATTGCTTTGATACCATATAGATGTTTCACATTGACAACCAGCTTGAATCCAAGCTTGGTTGAGGAAAATTCATCCTAAAGAAGAAGACATGAAGGTGAACTTGATATTTCTTGCTTGATAGATAATTCATAACAAATACAATGCTTTATAGAATGAGAAAACTAAGTGAGAGTAAATCTCAAGGGGACAGAGATCTTCAATTTCGGACATCTCTTAGTAGAGAAATGATGAGAGCATGTGACCAGCCCATGTGACCACTGATAATGGAGTCATGTGCCTCCTGATTTTGTGTTGTCGTTCATGAAGAGAAGAGATATAGTCAACAACCTCCATGGCGTGGCACACCCACCAACAAAATTAACGAACTTGTCTCACACGGATAAGAAGAATGAAGAATTAAGTATGTAAATGGATGGACATACAATTATTGATATGAAGCTTTTTGGGGATAAAAATCCAAGAACAATATCATATCAATGTGAAAATATGTAGTATTCAAAAAATCCTAATAGTGGTATCACGGCCCGAGTTTGAGCTTTATCATGGGAAATTCTTTGGATCAGATCTGTTGAAGGCTAATCAAGGAGCTAACCTTGAAATACCCTAACAAAGTTAGGGTGATAACGCTCCCTTTTACCCTTTCTTTCAATTTATAGAACTGCTAAGTCGGGATCTTCTGCGTCTTATTTGCAGCTTTCCAAAGTGCACAGCTTGCCGTTGCTGTGTGAAATATGAGGCTTGTCGCCCTTGCATGATAATTTGACTCAGTGAACTATCTGTTATTTTTGCTTGCAGGATTATCCGTGTGTTTAAGTTGACAGTCTTTGTGCTATACTTAGAAAGAATCTATAGATAATGTCTACCAGAATTAAGATAAACATGTTTGATGATAAATGGGATTTTAATAGTTAGAGCAATTGCATGAAAGCTATACTTTCACACCATAAAGTGCACCATGCATTAAAAAAAGATCTAACTAATTGGCCGAAGAATCTAAGAAAAGAATAGAAGAAATAAATGAGGAGGCACACAATTTACTTATACTGAATCTGTCAGATTCAGTACTTAGGAAGGCAGATGGAGATGAAAATCCCCTAAAGCTTTGGGTCAAATTAAATTCATTGTATGCTTAAAAAATTGCTAACAATTTAATACTTATTAAGGGAACCTTATTTTCTTTCAAAATGGACAGTTCTATAACAATTGATGAAAATTTTGAAGAATTTTATAAATTATGTCAAGGAACAATGCATGAACTAGATGAAGCCAATCTAGCAATGATTTTGCTAAATTCATTGATTGAAGAATACTCTATAGTGAAAAATGCATTATAATACTCAGGAGTTGTGCTTAAAAATGAAGTAATTATGTCAAGCCTTAAATCTGGGGAAATTGAGCTAAATAATAGCAAGAAGAATTCAAATGCTTTGTTTGTAAATGTGAAACCATCCTCTTGAACATAATAAAATAATAGGAAAGATTGAAAGGAAACTAGAACCTGTCACTACAAATTTGGAAACTTGATTAAGGACTGTTCTGCTCTAAAGAATAAAGAGTAAAAGAAATCTTAATCAAATGTAGTACTAGAAGATCAAGTAAATGACACCGACTGTAAAGTTCTATACACATCAGAACATTTAGGAGAAGTTCTTACAGTTTCTAATAACAATTCTGGAAAAAAATGGGTGTTAGACTCTTGCTGCATTTTCTACATGAGTCCTCTTAAACAATGCTTTGAAAATTTAGACGAAACAAAAAAGGGACTTGTGCATATGAAAAATCTTAATATGTGTGCCGTAGAAGGAACAAGATCAATAAATATCTTAATATGTAATGACAAGAGAACAACCATCACTGATGTTAGATACATACCAGATCTAATGCAGAAAATGGTGTTTTAAGTGTCTTCAAGGATGAAAAAAGTATTCTAAGTGCTAAAAGAAAAATCAGATTGTATTACTTAGAAGGAGAACATTCAGAACATATTGATAGTTGCTCTTTAGTTGTGTCACCAATTGAAAATACAAAAATATAGCATTTAAGACTTGAACATATGAGTCATGAAGGATTAACCATTATGCACACATTAGGAAGCCTAGAAAACACATCCAATATGCGATTTAGAATTTGGTGAAGCATGCATATTAGGTAAACAATACAAACTGGAATTTCCAAAGGGAATTCACTAGTCTAAATTAATTCTTGAATATTTACATGTTGATTTATGGGGACTTGAGTCAACTGCAACTAATGGAAGTATTAGATATTTCTTAAGTATTGTTGATGATATTAGTAGAAAAGTTTGGATGTTTCTGTTACAATCTAAAGATCGAGTTTATGGAAAATTCTGATTGAGAACCAAACTGATGAACAAATTAAATTTATAAGAACTGACAATGGACTTAAATTCTGCAATTCTCTATTTGATAGTTTATGCTCTGAATATGGAATAACTAGGCACAAAACTATTAGGTACACTCCTCAACAAAATGGGGTAACTGAAAGAATGAATAGGACTCTGCTTGATAAGGTTACATGTTTGTTTGTAACTTCTGTCTTGAAAAAGCCTTTATGGGGAGAGGCAGAGCACGACTGCCTATTTTATAAATAGAAGTCCCTTATCTGAAAAACGTGATCCCATGTCCACTAAATGTGTTCTTCTTGATATCAAGAAGGCACAAAAGGATATATAGGCTTTGGGATAGAATTAGTCCTCAAGTGAAAGTTTTAATTAGCAGGGATATTGTATTTAATGAATCTGATTTTCCATGTATAATTAGTGTATCAACAGAGATATCAAAAGGAAATGTGGTTGGAAATGCTTCAATTGAGGTTGAGCTTGACAGAGAAATTCTCTCACATGAATCTGCCAAGGGCCCTGAAGCAATTCAGGAGCCCTTAGAACCTGATCAGATTCAATCTGATTAGTCCAAACTCTCAACTTCCAACAGTTTAAATGAACAACCCCAAGATACACCTTATAGTATAGCCTTAAATAAAGGTATTAGAGCTAGGAGAATTCCTAACAAATTTGCAAATTATGTGGAATGCATTGACTATGTCTTTGTTGTTGCTAACGAGTTGTTTGCACCTGAATATGATTGTTTTGAATCTGCTATGAATTCTAAATTATCTGAACAGTGGAAAAATGCTATAATAGAAGAAATGAACTCAGTTTTAAAAAAAATCAGACTTGAGATTTAGTTCTCAAACCTAAAAATAAGAAAGTAATTGGTTTATGTTTTTTCACCAATTGCAAAATACAAAATCATTTGTATCATGCTTGCTTTTGTTGCTAGTCTTGATCTGGAACTTGAGCAATTAGACGCTAAGATTGCATTCTTGAATGGAGATTTGGAAGAACAAACTTACATATCTCAACTACTTGGATTTGTATATAAAAATAACCCTGATTCTATGTGTTCATTGAAAAATCTCTATACGGACTTAAATAAACATCTAGACAATGGTATAAAAAATTTGATGCTTTCATGGAAGATCTGAAATTTAATCGAAGCAACTATGATCCTTGTTTGTAGTTTAAACATTCTGAAAATTCATTTGTATTTTTACTATTGTATATTGATTGTACGTTGCTTATTAGTCAATCAAGATTTGAAATCTTGAATAAAAAGGAAAAGTTTGAAGTCTAAATTTAAAATGAAAGACTTAGGTGAAACCAACAAGATTTTAGGGATTGACATTGATAGGAACAGAGACTCTAGAACTTTGAGATTACATCAAACTACTTATTTGCTCAATCCGTTTAAAAAATTTGGATTTGATGCTTTAACACCTGTCACACTACCTGATGCACGACATTTTAAACTAGATAAGTGACAAAGTCCAAAAACACCATCTAATAATGAAAGAATGCAGAATATTCCTTATGCAAACGTACTTGGCTCACTAACGTATAGTATGGTTAGCACTCGCCCTGATATTGCATTTGTTGTGTCTTTACTTAGTAGATGTGTTTCAATCTGGCTATGATCATTGGTGTGCACCATTACTTGATTGGTACTTCAAACCTTGGTTTATGTTTTAAAAGAAGTGATGCATAATCAAACCTAGTTGGCTATGTGGATAATGGCTTTGCTAGAGGCATTGATTCTAGGAAATCAACAACGAGCCATGCCTTATGTTTTGTGGAAATTATGTGAGTTGGAAAACTCAACTACAGCCTGTAGTTGTAGTTGCCCTTTCAACTGCAGAAGATGAATACATAGCCTTGGCCGATGGCTTTAAAGAAAGCCTGTGGATTCAAGGTTTGTTAAAAAAAATGTGGAATTACAAATTCTGTAGGCACTATACTTTCTGATAGTCAATCAACAATATATTTGAGTAGGAATCCAGTATTTCATGAACGCACCAAACACATAGATGTTAAATTTCACTTTATTCGTGATGTACTATTTGAAAACCAACTGAAACTTGAAAAGATATCTAGTGATGAAAATGTTGCTGATTGTGGAACAAATATTGTTGCTCAATGTATGTTTCAACATTGCTTGAAACTTCTTAGTATGAACTAATCCTTTGTTGTTGAGCATGTGAATGAGTGATGATGTATCCAATGGATTTACTAAGTACTAGTATGGTTTTTTGAGTTGTCTGCAATTAGTTTCATTGATTAGTTTATTTGTATATGTACTAATGTCTTAAAGGCATTTTCGTTATGTAAAAGTTAATGATGACTTCAAGGTGGATAATATTAAGGCGAAGTCTCCATATTGTCCTTAATGTTAAGGTAAAGTTCCCTTATTTCCCCTGGTTAAGTTACTCAATCAGAGCCACACATCTGAGGAAGACTCCAACAGCTCAGCACAAGAGATAAGATCCAACGGCTCAAAATCCAAATCTAACATTGGGAATTGAAGTTTGACAACCTTTTGATGACCAAATCTTGGCCCTGTGAATTGATCCAGTGACAGGAGTGACTTCAATAAATATAGACATTGAGAGATGGAACAGCGTGTCCCTTCTCCAAAAAACATTTGGAACGACAGAGAAAAAAGGAGAGATAAAAATCAAGAAGCGATGGAGCATTTGGTTAAGAGTTGTGCTGTGAAAATTGAGAGTTTTGGTAGAGAAATCACTTAACTCTCTTCGGAATATTGTTGTTGTTCGCATATTTGTCTTCTTGATTACTTGTGGCCTGTGAGTTATTTTGTTGCATGGTGATAATTGCCAGATCTGGGGTGGTCTGGAGACTTTTGGTTTAATTTAGGTGTAACTTGGTGTGTTTCGGGAGTGCTTTGCTTCAGTGATCTGAAATGCTAGTGCCGAGCATCCGGATTCGGAGCTCGAAATTTACTTTGTGGAACCATGGGACTTACGCCTTGGTGTATTTGTTTCTCATTTCTCATACATTATTTTCTATTTTGTAAATTTTTCTTTAAATTATTTAACCAAATCAATAACTACGAACTATTTTTGGGTGTAGATCTATCCCGAAATTTCTAATAGTAGTATAAGAGCTAGATTCCGGAGTTAGCCTTATGGAGACATCCTCCCCGATTAAGGTCCGAGAACGACGGGTATTTGAGTGGACGCCGGTGGTTCTCAGTCTCTGGGTTTATGGGAGGATATCGGTGGTCCTGATTATTGGTATAAAATTATTTTAGGGTAAAAGTTGAAAAACAAAACTATAAGGGTTTAGCCCCAAAGTGGATAATATCATATAAATATATATATATATATATATATATATACTATCCAAAAAATCCTAACAATTAGTGATAATTTAATCATTCAAATCATGTCACATAATATAAAATATATTATATGGAAGCCAAGAAGTTATTGGAAAAGTAATGCTATTATTGTATTGTGTGTGTCATTGAATTTCTTTACATCCAATTATTTTTCCTGAACGAATCCAATTACCCGTCCGTAAAATTTACAAGTTGGTGAGTGGTGACCTCCTCATCAACTCAGACTCGGGACGACTCGGCGGTGACTCAGCCCACCTACTTGCCATCTCCATCTTCACCGGAGCAATTCTCCTTACAGGATAGGGGAATTGGAAATCCAATCCTTAAAACAATCAAATTCAGAGGAAAAAATGGAAATGGTCACCAAATGGATTTATCCGATCCACCGTGCAAAAGCGGCCTCGAATCGGCCCAAAACTCGAGATTCATCCGGAAGCCAACGTGGCAGTTCCTTTGAAAGTCATCGAAGCTCACGAACCCGACCCGGCCCGTGCCCGACTCTGTGCGGGCCAAGTACCTTATGATTTCCTCAAAGAGAGCCTCATCGCAGGGAATAGCCAGTGGGCCCGAATTTGCGAACCCGTACTCCTCCTCGGCTCGGATCAGTAATTGCTTGAATACAGGGTGGTTGAGGTAGGTGGTCCTTACAACGAATCGCCGTGCGGCGGAGCCTACGGTGACGGCAACGTGCCCCGCCGGCACGTCTGGCGGAGCGCGGCGAGATGCCGCCTTCTTACGCCAGGATTTGAGCATCTGCCGGAGCCGGACAATGTGACGGAGTTTGGTGCACGCTGACATGCCGAAATTGAGAAATTGAAGACTGTGGGAATGGGATGACAGTTGGGGCTAGACAGGGGATAGTTTCGGGTATATATAGGGTTTGCCCTCTGATTTTGGGGGATAAATAATTACTACTGGTTGGATGCCAGTTGGGGCGTAGAGTTTTGTTTTGGAACTTACAAAACCCTTTTTTTATTATATGGTTAAAAAAATCTCATACCATACTAATTAATGGAAATGGACCTTTCAATTGGGCTAGAGGATCTCATGTTTGATAGTGAATACAAAGGGTTAAGGGCAGAAGTAAGAAGTTTAAAGAAAAAGAAAAACGAAGCACGAGCTGAAGGTAGGGGGAGCAAGAGGTCGGCAAACAATTCCCCACCACCACCCAAAACATTGCAATAAAAAAATGTGCATAGGTAGTTGAGTGGCATGCAACATATAAGTCCTTTGTGAAAAGTGAAATATAGATTAGTTATAAAAATAAATAAATTATGTTTAAATATGCCGAAAGCATGAGGATATGTGACGAAACTAAGGTTACAGATGAGGAACGGAATATAAATTTAAGGAGAACGGCATTATTATTTTTTGAACATGCTAAAAAAATCAAAGTGATGTTTGTGTACATTGGGAATATAAAGTTATATCCATTGTTTTCTCTAAAAAGTAGATATGTAATGTGGGAAAACCAGAAAAGAGAGACCAGCGTCCGTAATATCGTGTTCGGGATATTCTAATTAATGCTAAGATGCCATTCAAATTAAAAAATAATTAAATTGACCACTAGACAAACATAACAAACCAGAGAATGAATATTATAAGTTTTCCAACAATATAGCCAAAAGTAAAATAATTAACTACTAATTAAAAGTGTTGAGTACCACAATGGTACCCATTCCCCAAGAACACATCATAACTATTCATAACAACTCAATCAATCCTCACATGTAGTTTCCGATGTAACCTTTTTATTTTATTTTAGTAACTGTATATAGAAACTTCGGTCATATTTTATATCAAGTTTCTTCTGGTTCGAACTTCAATAATACGGTTGTGATTATAATAATCTCTAAGAAAAATCAACTTTAATTCTATTTATTTGGTTCTTTCGAGGTAGTTGTCTTGGACAGATACTTAAAACAAAACAACCAGAAATGATATAGCCCACGAAATTTGTACCGCACGAATGCAAGAAACCATTTTGTTCTTGTGTTAAATAGGAATGTTGTATTTAACACGACGATAAAATGATCATTTCGCCCCTTTTCTTGCGTTTCGTGCGTGAAATTTCGTGCGCTATATCATTTTTCAAACTCCATAATACAAAAAGTGGATTTCTTTAGCCAACTAACCATGATTTGAGTGACATGATTAATGCAATTAATTCATCTAGCACTTACTCAATGATTCTTCCATCATGTTAATATAAAAGTGTATAGTACAACCTAATTTGGTGACTTAAGCCGTATTTACAAATGCTTTTAAAAGTCAAAATTCAAAAAACATCTTACGAAAGCTTGTTTGAATGATTTTCACATAACCCTCGCAGCCAAAACAAATACTTAAAAAATGATTTCTACTTTCTACCGTGAAAAAAGCAAAAATTGATTTTTCAAAAGCATTTGTAAATATAGTCTTATTGAATCTCGTCAATTGATACCAATTGAGAAGTTGATACACTAGTTATAAATAGACTCATTAGACACTATGGGGGAATTGAGTTAAGTTCAGGTCATGAGTCATGTTTGGGTAAAAATTGAAGAGACCAAATTTTTTGATAGAGGTTAGTAGGGATGGGCAATCCGGATTCGGGAGTGGGTATGCCTGAATCTCGATTCCGTCCTGAACTAGATCGGGACTAGTTTTTCAGTCCCAATCCCGACCTGAGGCCCGAGGTCTTGAAAATTTTTGAAACTTTTCTCAAGGCCCGAAATATTATTATTATTTTTTTTTATTATGATTCGGGATCGGGTTGTCCCGAAGCCCAATCCCGACCCGAAATTTTTTCTCCCATTTTTCAGTCCCGATCCTGACGCAAAATCCCAAAATTCTGTCAAAAATCGAGTATCGGGCCTCGGGACATGACCGTTTGCCCACCCCTAGAGGGCAGATATCAATTGCTCTCCGCATCCCTTCTCTCCCTCTCTGTCTATGGGAATCCTTGATTTAGAGAGATTCATATATTTCGAAGTTGAGACACATTGCTTTCTTAGCAACTCACTTTAAGTCAAGCTTTCCATATACTTCCAAATTAAGTGGTTTTTAAGTATGTGTTTGTCGGCATGGGTTACTCTTCGATCTCTCCTTATCGAACTGATCTTGCATGCCATGTTCATATCACGTTCGAGTTGTTACATCGAGGGAAAATCCAATGGATTTGATACGAAAATCAACCTTATTTTAAATGTCAACATTAGACAATTGATTTATTAATAAAATACACACACAAACACACATTCCGGAGTACTTGTTGCAAAAGTTCTTGTGGCTTCCATGTGCAAGAGAACCCCCACAATCCATTTCTTTAATCTTCCTAAAATGGAAGCCAAAGTTTGCCCCATGGTATTTACTCCAAACTTAGGATTAGTTAAAATTTAAAAAGGTCAAAGTATATTATTAGTTAAGATATGCATACAAGAATCTAAAAGAAATCTTGGGCATACGGTTGCCACTCCCGCTAGTCCCTAGCACTACCTGTGATAGGAACGTTGCATTGGCATTCAACTTCGAAATTGCGGTATTTGGATATATTTGAAGAGCAAATTTTCTAGAATTTGATTAATAAAGTATGTGTTTGTATTAGGAGAAGAAGATCTGCCATCTCTATACAATTAGATTAGCAGCCAAAATTAACACATAATTGTCATGCTGTCATCCATTAAGCAATCCCAATTCCCGGGTCTAAAAGACCACTCGCTCTTCAACAAGCTCTTCCAGTCTTCCAAACATCATACGTTTATCGCTGGGTGTAAAATTTCAAATGAATGCTTAAGTTTGGTTCGGGGAAATCTTACATAACACAGGTCTGCTCCACTAAAGGACATCCGGGTAACAGGCCTAGCCCATCCATGTTTAAACGGTGAACACCGGCTAAATAATTTGTTGTATTGATATAGTTTAATAACCTGGATCTGATGCCGACCAGTGTTACATGATCTCACTTTATGTAAGGGTGGATTTGTAACTGTACAGTGCACTTATTGAAAATTTTAATTGCTTTCAAAAAAAATCTTGATAGCTTGTGTTCGTATATTTAGCCTATTATAAATATTCAAAAATATTGTTGATATTAGGCTAATTGCTACAAGTTTTAGTGGGCCCACACAAAAACAGTTGGCGTTGGAGTCTGGAGATCTTTTTCTTTATGAACCCTGTCCAGGTACCTAGTCTGCTAAGATGAATTGCACTGGAGAAGAATTGCGGGCCCACCAGCCCACTCAATCGCTCAATGGACCTATTTTTCTCCATAAATGATATAGTGCACTAAAATTGCAGCGCACTAATGTATTAATGGATAAAAAATACTCAAATGCCCTCGTGTTGAACATCGGCATAAAACC
This sequence comes from Pinguicula moranensis, assembly GCA_028565015.1. NCBI lineage: Eukaryota > Viridiplantae > Streptophyta > Magnoliopsida > Lamiales > Lentibulariaceae > Pinguicula > Pinguicula moranensis. The sequence continues at coordinate 15,697 of JAOWBN010179885.1, forward strand.
CAACACAGGAGTATTTTGGTTTATTTCGCCTATTAGTGCGTTAATGCGCTGTAATTTTAGTGCGTTGTTTTCTATTAATTTTATAATATATATATATAATTTATTATTTAAAATATGTAACGGTACATTAATACCAAACACAATATAGCACCATAATATGGTTATAATAAATCATTTCAGTAAAATTTAAAGACTTTTTTATATTAATTCAGTACCTATTTGGATGTCGGATTTAATTTATTCCTAACAGAAACTAAACTTAAAAATTAAATTTTTTTATTATAATCGGAATTTAAACTAATCAATTCAAATTCAAATGGTTTGATTAAGGATACTGAACTGATGGCCATATCAAATGTTCATTCCTATTTTTCTCGAATTGATTTTCACTTGCCACAGTCCTAGCTTTATTAAATGTATGATTCGCAATAACCAGATTTCGTACTGTTTACCTAACAAAGATTCGAGTGATTCTTCTATCTATGGTATGGTGACATAAATCATGAGAACAATCGTAATAAACGTCTGGATTTAATGATTGTCTACTTTTTGCCAGAACTCATTTCATTTTCTCCAGTATACACTGGTACTGTTCAGTTGGAATCAACAAAACATAAAGGCTACAAGCTAGAACGGCTACTCTACGAAACTCATACATACATATTATATATGGGCTTGCCAGTAGAAAATGTCCAAACCTAATAGGTTATTTTGTACCACATTTTGCTATTACTAGTGCTAGGGAATTTGGAGTCCAACGACGACATCAATTACCCGTAGGCTATTGAAACCTATTAATTTTTTTGGATAATTATGGTATTCAGGGCTAATTTTTGTCGACCAATTTATGAGCTCCATATAAACCTAATTTTGGCGTAACCTAAAAGAATTATTTGCATCCAATAAAAATTATTTTTTTTAAATCTCATTTTTTTTATAGTTAAACACATTATTTTCATCTTTTTTTGAGACCATTGCTTTATTATTAAGCGATCTCTACTACTGGATTTTTTTTGGATAAGAAATATTATTATAAAGAATAAATGAATATAGTACTCGCATATACAGTGCACACGCGTTTTCCTTACATGATTGAAATCGGATTTCGTCTCCACTCTGTCATAGTGTAGCCACGTGTTCTCACTGTCTTCTTCAACCGGATTGTTTCCCAACTCAGGAGTTTTACCCGATCCAGCACCTCCTCCGGCGAGCATTTGACCCCACGAAAGGTCACACCATTTCTGTGTATCCAAATTTGCCAAGTCGCCATCTCCCAAATAAGTCTCCAGTATTTCTTCTTTCCTCTTCTACTATCTAGATTCAGGTTCACCTGAAAGTTTATAATCGGGTCACTGTGGAGGATCAGCGGCATTTGTAGCCACTCATACAGTAGCAGCCAGAACTTGTGAGTCCAATCGCACAGAGAGAATAGATGTTCCACCGTCTCATTTTCTTCCAAACAAATTTTACATACTGAATCCTGAACGCTTTGTACATTTCGACTCTGTAAGTTG
>JAOWBN010179894.1:0-17210 GCA_028565015.1 Pinguicula moranensis
AAAACAGATCGGGAAAAGGAGAAAGGAGAGGGGGGAGAGAAACTCGAGAAGGGGCATTGTGGACATTTCACATAAAAGTAAATGGGATTGCCGATGTGTAAAGCACTCCGTGCAAATTTTGTGCACTTCTTTCGTGCGCTATATCAATTCTCAACAATTCGAGAAACGTCAAAGAAAGCAGTAGTGGGTAGTGAGCAGTGACATTTTGAAATTCGAAACTACCAGAGGGTCCTCTGGTTCCTGCCCAATGGGGTTCCGAATTTACCCTCGTCCTTTGCCACTTTTCTTTACCCACGGGATGGGAGCATGAAAAGGTAGGAAAAAAATCTTAAAATCGGACCCAAAAAAGGAAAAAAGACCAGGATATTGATAGACAAAGAAATCTAAAAACTAAAGCAGAACAGAGCACAAAGTATTTGCATTGTTGCCTCGGATACCGGATACCCTTCTAGAGAATAGGTATGTATAGCTTGTGCAATTATGCTTGCCATTATGACTGCAACTCAGTTTTAAACTCAAAGTAGGCCTTTCTTAGATAAGGTGCAGTAATCTGCGATAATCATACAAGCTATTGAATTCCAACTTCTTAGTTATTGTTCATATGGATACAACTAATCAACCAAACAGTTAATAATACAAAGATGGCAACATATGTTTGTCATATTCCCTGGAGTGCTCAATTAATCGAAGTTGAAGTTGACACATCTTGGGCAGGGAGCCTCATGTGTGCAAGACTGTGGAAAAATCAAACCCTCGGGGATCAGAATTTATATCACCACCACCACCAATGTACCTAGTATATTCCCAACTAGGTTGAGGTCTGGGGGGTCAGATGTATGCAGCCTTACCTTTGTAAGTATACAAAAAGGCTGTTTTCGTTGCGACCCAATATGCATTGCGTCATTTAATGTATTGAGTTCTGGCAACTTCACTAAATAGAAGCACTGAAAGTTAATAGAGCCATTTTGCTCTAGTCCATTAGTAGTACAAAGCTAAAAGAATTTATGTATGGTCACGAAAATGTGAAATGTTGATACAATTTGATGGGTTATCAATTATCATTCAAAAAATAATAGCATGACTATCAAAATAACAACAAATAATATTCATAAAAGCAAAACCAACAAATGTAGTAATGTCGCCAAGTCACCCGCACATTTCTGGATGATAGAATCTTCCCAAACTCCAGTTTTGATGCATCTACATCACATCTTTTTATTGACAAGAATGTTGGTATTTTGTTCTTCAAATCAATTGAGTGTAAAAAAAAAACTTTACACGAGCGTAGCAAGAATATGGGCAAAAAAAAATCTATACATTTGTCATAAAATTTCTCGAAAAATATACCTCATCAAAGACAATGTTGTTACGAACGAGAACTGCTTTGAAATTGAGTTATTGTATTTTTGTATATCTATTACAACATGTTCTTATAGGAAGAAAGGAAGAAGAACATGGATGGAAAGATTGTGTGGGATAAGGATGTGATCCCTTGATTGTAGGGATCACATCATTTATATATCACAAAATCTTTCCATCATTCTTCCTATTTTAACACTCTCCTTTAAGTTAGTCGGATCACCGATTCTTAACTTGTCCAATGTCTCATGGAACACATTTTCTTTGACCGCCTTTGTTAGGATATCTTCAAGGTGCCTTTCTAATCGTACAAAAGGTAAGTGCAGAGTTTTTTCTTCAAGTTTTTTTTGATGAAGCGCCTATTAACCTCAATATGCTTGTTACAATCATGCTGAACTGGATTCTCCAAAATGCTAATTGCAGCCTTGTTATCACACATAAATGGAATTGCATAGGAAACCGAAAAACCAGTCTCAGTTAGCAACTTTTTCAACCATAGTATCTCGTTAAACCCACGGCTAATGCCTTTGAATTCAGCCTCAGCACTTGACAACGATATTACCTTCTGCTTCTTGCTCCTCAATGTCACAAGGTTACCTCCAACTAATGTGAAATAAACTGAGGTAGATCTCTTGTCAGTCTGACTACCTACCCAATCAGTATCAGTATATGCACATATGTCAAGATTGTCATGTTTCTGGAAGAGAACTCTTTCCGCAATTCTTTTCAAGTATTTCACCAATTTATACATTTTTTTTCATGTGCTCCTCCTGTGGTCTTTGCATACTCAACTCAACGTACCCAGTATATTACCAACTAAGTTGGTGTCTGGGGGGTCATATGTACGCGACCTTACCCTTATTATTATACAAATAGGTCATTTTCGTTGGGACCCAATATGAATTGCGTCAAATGTATCGAATTTCAGCAACTTCACTAAATAGAAGCATTGAAATTTAATGGAGCCATTTTGCTTTAGTCCATTATTAGCACAAAGTTAGAAGAATTGTCAATGATGACTCTTCCAGCTCCATTTGCAATGGACTCTTCCTGTGGTCTTTGCATGAACTGGCTAATTATCCTTGCAGAATATGCTATATCTAGTAGAGTACGAGAAAGATAGATCAATTTTCCCACAAGATATTGGTATTGTTCTTTGTTTACAGCAACAACATTGTCATCAAGACTCAATATGTGGTTTGCCATCATTGGGGTATCAGCAGGTTTGCAGTCCATCAGTCCTGTCTCAGCCAAGAGGTCAAGCACTTACTTTCTTTGGGAGATGAATATTCCATTGTTGACCTCACGACTTCAATCCTAAGAAAATACTCAAGTCTTCCTAGGTCTTTCATTTCAAATTCTTGAAATAAGTGTTTGTGAAGGTTTTGAATTTCTTCATCATCATCATCCCTAGTTATCACCATATTATCAATATAAATGATGAGACAAGTGTTCAACGTCCCTCATTTCTTTAGGAACAAAGTATGATCCACATTGCTCTGCTTGTATCTCCATTGTTTTATGGCCATAGTAAATCTCCAAAACCAAATGCTTCGAGACTGCTTTAGGCAATACATGGCTTTCTTTAATAGGCACACTTCACCTTTCTGAAATTCAATGGAGAATCCGGAGGGGGTGGGAGGGGAGTTCCATACATACTTCTTCCTGAGATCATCATGGAGAAAGGTTATTTACGTCAAACTAATGTAATGGCCAGTCATGATTCGCAACGATCGAGACAACACCCTAATAGCATCAATTTTGGCTACAAGAGAAAAAGTCTATGAGTAGTCAATACTATAAGTTTGAGTGTATATTTTTACGATCAACCGAGCCTTGTATATCTCAATAATACCATATGCTTTACGCTTGATGGTGAACACCCAACAACAACCAACATGGCGTTTATCTTAAGGCATTGCACATTTCTACGTATGTCGACTAGGTCTTACTAAGAGGTCAAACATTTGCAATTTATCTCCTCCACTGTTGTATGTGATGGCCAACCCATCCCACTTAGCCTTAGCTGATGTATAGGATGCGTACCGATGATTCCATGGCGGTTAGTAGGCCCGTGCAGACATTCAAATCTGCTTGCTTCCATTTTTTGTACTGAGGTGTTCCTCCTTTTGGTAGAGCATCTGTGAGATGCACCAATTTTCCTTTGCCTCCGATAGCCATCTTGGCTAACCGGCTCCACCAGGGATAGTTTTGATTATTTAGTTTCATGCTAATTGAGATGGGATTGTTGGTTTTTGGGGGTTGGAATTGATTCAGGATTTTTGTGAACTTCTCAGTGAATTCACCCGTGAGAAGGCTCAAACTTTGTGATGCAACCAAAAAATCCTCCGGATCTTTCTCCTTGTCGCAGGCCATCTGCTAGGCAGTCAATCATCGGTATATGATGAGACTATGATTCAGATCGAATCGGTCAAACAACTTGCTCTAATACCATGTTACAAACGAGAATTACTTTGAAATTGAGTTCTAGTATTTTTGTATATTTTGCATCTGTTACAAAAAGGAAGAAGAACATTGATGGAAAGATTGTGTGGGATAAGGATGTGATCCCTTAATTGTCCTAATTTACATACCACAAAATCTTTCCATCCTTATCCCTATTCTAACAAATTTTTACAATATGTCACACCGATGTAGGCGTTAGCAATTTCTTATTTATCGCTAACAACGTCTACAATGGAGATTAAGTCCGTGTTAATTAGTCAAGCTGCTCGGGTAAGTTTGTCACTGACGTCATTAGCAGTATAAAAAAACTCGTATATGACGTTAGAGACAAAATCTTGCTTCCTCCTGTGAATTGACGCAAATTTCCATTCCCATTCCAATTTTTTACTCTAGATCTAGGTAAGGTTTTATTTTTTTTTAATTTAGTATATTCATTATTTATTTTAAATAGATACATTGACGAAAATCCTCATTCTCATTCCATCTCCAGCATGTTTTCCTTTAGCCGCCTGCATATTCCTCCCAAATCCGGATCCATGTAAGATTTTTTTCCTTTCGAATTTGGTATATTCAATGTTTATTTTAAATAGTTATGCAATATATATTTTTCCTTAGTAGTAAATGTTAATTGTAGTATGTTATTATTTAGAATTTTATTTTACAAGATTTAGGATATTAATTCCTGTTAGTTCAAGTGGTGAGCAAACTGACCTCATAACCATGAGGTCCAGCGATCGATACCCACCTGGGTCGCAAACAAAAATAGCCTCTTTGTATAATTATAAGGGTAAGGCTGCGTACATCTGACCCCCCAGACCCCAACTTAATTGGGAATATACTGGGTAAAGTTGCTTTAAGATTTAGGATAATTTTATTTTTTGAATTTAGTATGTTCATTGTTATTAGTATGTTTGTATCATATAACTAGGTCTTGTTATATTGTTGTAATGTTGGTTGTATTAAAGTATTAACATGTTTTATTTGATTTTTATATCATTACAATAGTTTTTGTTATATACCAAAATTACTTATTGCAATTTTTTTATTCTCTCTAAGATTTTGGGAATGTTATTATTGTAAAATTTAGGTTATGAGTGGCGAAAGGGGTATTTCAAGTGGTGGATGGGCATCTCTGTATTTATTTGGAGAACTTAAGTGTGCCTTCACAAGCTTCAGAGTATCATATGTATCAAAATAGTTCACCACCTCAAGATTTGGGTGCTAGCAATAGCAATATTTCTTCCAACGTTTGACCTCCAAGCCCTGCAGAAAGTTCCCAACATGTTGTCTCATATTATGTGTCGTCGTCGATGTGTCCGACTCTAAATGATCCAGAAGAAAATTCTTTTAGATGAATAGATGTGGATGAGAATGGATCTGAACCTGATTCAGATGAAGAAATGATAGAGGACATAGCGTCAGAACCAATTCATTCCCGAATTAATGAGATGTATTTGGGATTTTTTTGCATATGCACATATCATTGTTTCAAGAAGCCAATCCTAAGTATGGTGACTCAATTGACATTCCAGCATCATTGTACAACAAAGATCATGATCGAACTACATGTTTACTGCATGTTGGTGAATTGTTTAAGGATAAAGCCGATTTTCAGCATACTGTGGCAAAATTTCATATATTGCATGCAGTAAGAGAGTTTTTATGTGTAGTGATAAAAGAAGGCGAATGGTGATGCAACCCAAGTTGCACCCGAGTCGCAAAGTCATGAGGATGGTCCGATGAAGGCCATTGACAAACCAAGGAGAGGTCTGAAGGAAGTTGGGATGAAGGATCCATTAACACTGCCTAATAGGCTAATCACACGGCTACAAGCAAAGAAGTCCAAGGAGGCCTTAAATGAGATGATCCAAAAAACATGGGCTCAAAATACTACATGTGTACCCCATGGCCCAAATATGCTAAGTGGGCCTCATGGCCCACTTGAGGAAACCCAACCCATTAACATGGTCCAAGTCCAAGCCCATGAAGAAGCCCACTCGACCCAAGCCAATGAAGCCAATACGAGCCAAGTCCACACACTTGGTAATGTACCAAGTCTCCCTTGGAATGGATAAGGGAACAAGAATCTATTGGATAAGGAAACTTCCTTAAGGATAATTAAGAAATAATCCTTCATTAGCCAACTTTCATTTGATAGAGTTATTTATTTCCTATATAGAATTATTTGTTCCCTAGTATTTATCCTTAGTCTAGTTTATTAGGACCCAAAAACCGTGCCATTCACCTATAAAAGGAGGTCGACAATCTATAGATAAAACACAACTTTTATGTATTGATTTTTGTGAGATTAGTATTCTCTTTGGTTTTATGAAAGATTCGATTGATCTTTTTATCTTCTTGAGTTAAGTGGTATTGTTTTTAGAACTTATCCTTGATTTTTGATTGGTACTTCATTACCTTTAGGGGGGCTTGATTTTTGGCTCGTTAAAACGTGAATTGGATTGGTTGAATACAAATTATTCTTCAAGTTCAAGGAACAACCAAATCGTCCATATTGAAACTTTTGAATCACCGAATTGGGTGTGGGGTTTTGCCACAAGTTCGATAAAAATTCATATCATTTGGTATCAGAGTCATGTTATGATGTTTTTGCCCTATCATTCAACGTTCAGGTTCCTTAGCTCTTCATAGCTTTGAGGCCAAAAATAGATTGATAGTTTATCCATTGTTTTTGTTCTTATTCTTCAAATTTTGAATTGTAACCTTGTTGATTTTCAAAAAAATATTGAATTAAATAGCCGAAGCAAGGCCTATTCAAAAAAAATAAATTCAAGCAAAAAATAGCTATTAATTGAAATTATGGTACAACCAGCAAGAGATCTATTTAAGTTAGAGTTGTTTCGAGTTGTTGGATCAAATCCAAATCCTACTAGACCAAGGAGTCTAAAGTGTAAGTCACTTAGAATTCAAGTCACAAGTTTTAGTCCCCTTCATACTCCAATCCAAGACACCACACGCCCTCAAAGTCTTGAGAAGTATTCTTCTTCTTCTTCTTCTCTTCTTCTTCTTCTTCTATAATGCTCAATCTTGAATCAAGTTCCAATCCATTTTTGGGATGTCGTTTGGCTTGATAATAGATCCTCGTTGAAGTTGAATAAAACCATATTGAGAATACTTGAGTGGTAATAGGAAAGAGCGGTGAGGTTCAAGAAAGGATAAAAGCCGAATTGAGTGATACACGAGTGCTTGAGTGAACATCTTGAGTGCACACTCATGAGGGAGTGGTAAGTATTTTACGAACACTTTCTTTGTGCAGGTAGGGCCTTAATAAAAAATAACAGAGGATGTGCCCTTTTCTCTCCATACAAGGCGATGCATGAACAATGATATTCTTCTTCGTGCACCACCTTCAGCAGATTAGCTTGAGCTTGGTTGAGGCTCCAACATACTGCTACCTCGCCTAAACTAAAACACTCTCTCCCCAGGGACACCTTTGGTGCCCGAGGAGCTTCCTTCTCTTTGTTGTCCCTTGTTGTGTCTTTGGAGTAAGAACTGTTCATGCTACAGTATACTAGCACCCTAATGCAACTCTAGGTTATTAACACAAACTATCTTCATGTCCGATTCATGGAACATCCCTTCCCAGCAACTGAGGCGCATGAAGAAGTCCTACCTCATATTGCAACAAAGGTTGTTTGGCCCCCTCCGGACTAAATGGTAGGATGAGGAAAGGTATGAAATGCAAGGTATTAGGTATGCAAGGCAGCTTGGAGTGACAGATCTGTGCTCCATTCATGTGAGGCTTGGTCCAAGAATCATGCAGCGACCAAGATCGCCCACCAAACTAGCCAATAGAGGTACTTCTTATGCCCAAGATGTGATGCAGAATATGAGCATTAATAAGTTGCCTGTTGTTAAAGCAACTAATTCATACTGGCCTGGTACATTTAGTAGAGGCAGTAAATAAAGTAGAGAGACATTCTTTATCTCAAGTTTTCCATCTACCTGCCATGTTGAGAAGCTAGAGAAAGTATTGAAAAGGCATGGAAATCTGCAGGGTTTAAGGATGGGTGGTAAGCAAGGACAGGATGGCCTCCCCTTTGCGTTTGCTGAGTATGTGCAAATTCTTGACCTGAAGTACTTGGAATATCAGTTGAATAATATTTGGTTTGATGCTTACAAGCCGTGGGCAAATAGAGCTAAATGTCCTCTAACTAGAAGACCTGCCTGCCCCATACACCAGGTGGATCGAAAGAGGAAAACAGAAGCTTATCCTACTAAAATCAAATTTAAGACAAAGATGGTCAATGTTTCTGTGTCCTTTGGGAATATACTTTAGGGTCAGTTTTCAAAATACAAACCTATAGATGGAAAGGAATAACAACCAGAGAAAAAGATTAAGACCAAAACCGGCTACCAAGGAAGATCTGGAAGGTTAAACAAGTCCAGTAAAAATCGGTTAACACCCCCTCTTTGAAACTCGATGTGAGTAAAGCCCCATTCCTATTCTCAAAAGAAAGGACAACCAACGTGAGTTCCAAACTGAACTCAAGAGAGCTGGATATTATACTCTTACTGTATGGTACTTATATGGGAGGAGTAGCCTGGAGTAGAACTATCAAATTTAATCAAGGACAATTTGTGGATATCACATAGGTGTTCTGAACCCTTAGCAGACTGGCAAGAGACAATAGATAATGTCAGCACCACTAGACTAGCTTGGATCAAAATTTTAGGCATCCCCGTAACTGCATGGAAAGAAGCACAATTATAGCAAATTTGACAAGCCTTAGGAAACTTGATCTATATGGACAGTGATACTGCTACTAGTATCCAGATGGATGCAACAACAATGTTGATTGAACTGTACATTGCTAAACACTTCCTACCACACTATCTGTGGAGCTAGAAACCAAGTCATATAGCCTCTATATAAGAGAGTTGGATGGGCATAAATCCTCACCTATTGTGTGGTCTGAGCTCTCATCTTCTATTTTAGAACAGACTTTAATGATGGATGATTCAGATACTAGCTTGGATAAGAGCTTGACGGATAGTTGGAGTGCACACTAGGAAACAACTATCCCATAAGTGAATAAGCCATGCCATGCAGGTAATACAACTCCTATCACTGATAGGGCTACTGACATTACTCCCTCTAATGCATGTCAAACTAACATTTGGAGCCTCCCCTAAGTTGGAATGGTGTCCAACATCTGCTAATTTAGTTGTGTGGGAGAACAAGCCAACACATACCTTACAAGAAGATGACTGTAACATAAGTAGCATGCATGACCAGATTCACATAGATGAGAGAAATGAAGGGGATAACCTGATGGAAGACTCCCCCCCTGACGAAGACCCCATCTATTGTTCAGAATATGACTACCCCCACAAGAGGTAAGAGTAAGGTCGTACCCCTACCTAGATAAAAAGGTCCTAGAACCAGAAGTCATGCAAAGATAAAAATTGCAGCAACCCATGTGAAGGAACAAGAAACTTTGGATAGCTAGTTAGGACAACTCCTTAAACAGTCAACTGAGTACAAACTGAGCAGTTCACAGCAAACTGATTTGGAGATAGAACAAACCTCTCCCCTACTTGAAAGTAATGAGATAGACCACATCATAGAATTGAGATAAGAACTGGGGATAGACTATGGCCAGTCTACTATAGCTGCTAGAGCCATGTTAGCCATGATGAATAGCCCTGTAAAAATAAGTCATTTAGAATAGGGTAAACCTGAAATTAGCTCAAGAAGTAGGTTAGGCAAGGAACATGACCCCATTGAAGTGGATAACTTATAATATTATAGGGCTTGTGAGGAAGGCTAGAGAAAGAGAGTGAAGGAACTGATTGCCCATCAAAAGGTGGATTTCATCAGTATGCAGGAAACAAAACTTGAAAAAGTGGATAGACGACTTTGCTAGAAGATTTGGTATGATGAAGCTTTTTATTGGGCATAGACAAGTTTAGTAGGACAATCAGGTGGCTTGTTATGCTTGTGGAACTGTAAGAAATTCAGGTAAACTGGTATGTTCTATAGTGAGGGTTTCATAGGAATTACTGGTTCATGGAACTATGACTCTGCTGTTTGCAATATGGTCAATACATACGGACCTTTAGATGTGCATATGAAGATGACTTAGTGGCAAGAGCCGAAGAATATTTACAAAAACAAACAGGATGAAAGATGGTGTATTATAGGGGACTTCAATGCAGTCCTGAGAAAGGAAGAGAGGAAAGGTGTATCTCATCAGAATTATGCTCCAGAGAGGCCTGCTTTTCAAGACTTCTTATGGAGGCTTAAACTATAGGACCTAACCGTGTCCAGGAGGAAGTTCACATGGTAACCTAGCTCCCTCAAATGTATGAGTCGTGGACAAATTTCTCTAAAATGAGACAGATTAATTCTTCTATGGAATGGACTCAAACTTGACTTGATAAGTAGGATTCAGATCATATCCCAGTGTGCTTAACCACCTCCTTTAAAAACTGGGTATTCAGATCATATCCCAGTGGATAGCTGGTTGGAGGATGAGTATAACAATTTAATTAAGGAAGCATGGAATCAGCCATGTACCTTGATATATGCCAGTCAAAGATTCATGTCTAAGGTGAAGGCTATAAGGATGGCTATAAAGAGATGGAACGCAGGTGCTTCAAGGGATCTAACTGCTGTAATTAAAAGAAAGCTGCAGGAACTCAAATTTGTATAATTAGACGCAGAACTGTCAAAAAGTATAAGTCCTAAAATACAATACAAAGCTAGGGAGCTGAAATCTCAGATAGAACAAACCACAAGACTATTTGATAATACTCTATACCAAAAATTCAAACTTAAATGGATCCAAAAGGTGATGCAAACACTTTTTTTTAAACTTTATTATGGGTGGTTGAACAAACAAAGAAATAGGAGAACTATACATGGAATATGGGATGAACACCAATGGCTGGAAGATGTGCAAGAGGTAAAAAAAACTGCTTCAGAAGACACTTCCAATGGCTGAGACCAACACTTCCAGCATCCCTATTCACCAAATTAACGGATGCTGATAGAGCCTGCCTCATCTCTCCATTTATAGGAAATGAGATGATTGAGGCAATTAAACCCCGTGGAAGCTCAAAAAGTCAAGGGCCTGATGGACTGAATTTTGCATTTATAAAACACTTCATCATTTGATAAAGGATGGACTTATCAGATGCTGCTGGAATTTTACAGGAATAGCAAAATTGCAACAGGGAGCAATGCAGCATATATTAGACTGGGGGCAAAGAAGCAAAATCCAATGAAAGTGGAGGATTTTAGGCCAATCACACTGATTGGCCTAAAATCATCTCCAAAAGTTCTATCCAGACGACTAGCACCTGTGCTGGAAAACATCATCGCCCCAACTCAGATGGCTTTCTTGAAAGGAAGGAAGATGTTGGACAATATCCTGATTGCTAATGAGGTGATAGACGAGACAAAGAAGTTGATGAAGAAAGCTCACATATTTAAGGTAGACTTTGAGAAGGCTTTTGACACTATTAATTGGTTCTACCTCCTGTAAACAATGGAAAATATGGCATTCTCTCCGATCTGGATTGACTGGACAAGGGAACTCCTCCCTTCTGCAACTACTTCCATCCTCTTTAATGGAAGTTCTACTACCAAGTTTATCCCACAAAGATGTTTGAGACAGGGGGATCCACTATCTCCTCTCCTCTTTCTCATAGCAGCCGAGGATCTGTCTGCACTGTTGAGGCAAGCCATCACACTGCTGAGGCAAGTCATCACACTTTAGGCCTTCAAACATCTCTAGATAGGTAGGAACAAGTTGTTGTTTTTTCCGATAAGCCAAATTCATTATATAAAATAATGTATTTACAAGAAAAAATTACAAAGAGAATAAGAACCAAAATTAATTACAAAGAACAAGAACTCCTATTCCTATTAGAACATGTCTACTGGCAATATCTTTGGGATTGATATATTTGTTGTCTTTACTTTGCATTCCCCTCAGCTAGGTAGGAACAAGGTTGAAGTTTCTCATCTTCAGTTTGGGGATGATACGCTTTTATTTGGTGAGGCATCATGGGAAACAATGACAACTTTCAAGGCTATACTTCATAACTTTGAATTGTTATCTGTCCTGAGAGTTAATTTCCACAAAAGTCTCCTACATGTCATCAACATACCGCAATCATAATTAGAGGCAATGTAAGCCTATCTAAACTGTAAGCCGAGTGGCTTACCTCTAAAATATATGGGGCTCCCTGGAGGACTTTTTTTGTTAAGCCAAAATTCCATAAATAAAATAAGAGAATGTACAAAATTAATGAAAAAAGAGGAAGAAAGAAATACAAAAGATATACAATGAGAGCCCTATATACATGGCATGGCAGGCAGTGATAGAAAAGGTTGAAAGTACCCTGAGCACTTGGGAAAACAAGCTTCTAAATATAGCTGAGAGGATGACTCTTATTAATGCAGTCCTGACTGCCCTCCCTCTGCACTTTCAATCATTCAACAAATCTCCCAACACGGTTATTAAAAAGCTCAAAACCCTACAGAGTGACTTGTTATGGGGATCAATTAGTGAAAGGAAGAAAACATGCTGGATATCATGGAAAAAATTAAGTCTGCCTATTCCTAAAGGTGGTCTAGGAATTTGTAGCATTGATACTTATAACAAGGTTTTACTGGGTAAATGGGGGAGAGAGACTACTACAAGGGGAAGAAATTCTGGCCACCGCTACAATAACATCTAGGTATTCTACCTCTTATCATGGATTGAAGTTGGAAAATCTAAGGGAGCTGAAGGAAATTCAACAGCAGACATTGTCTACCAGAGGACGAAGAAGAGGCCAAGCATATGCTTCCTCCTGGTGGACGGATTTGAAGGAGCTCATCAACCAAAGATGGTACAGGAATAATGTGGACATCAACCTCAGCACAGGGGCATGAGTTAGGTTTTGGCAGGACAAATGGTGTCCCCCCAATACATTGGCTGAAACTTTTCCATAATTATATAGAATAGCATCAGATAAACAGGCTTGTGTATCAGCATCTGGCACATCGATACAGTGGAGACAGACATGATACTTTCAGGGATGGTAAGGATGGATGTTACTCAATTAACTTAGCATACCAGCATCAAGTAGATGAATCTGATCATGTGCTACCAACAAAAGAAACTGGCCAACTGACTTATTTGTGGAACAAGTTCTCACCAAGAAGCAGATAATAATGTCATGGATATCCATACTACAAGCGCTGCTAGTGAGAACAACCCTACAGAAAGATGGATCATCCCACATGATTAGGATACAAGCTACATACTATGTCAAACAGGTCAAGAAACATTCATTCTTGAGCATCAAAAGGGGACAATACACAATATGTACCAAACCTCCTTCAATTTTGCTCCAGTAAACCAACATCTACTAACTTGGAAGCATGGAAGGCTATAGCGGATCTCATTTAACTGGCAGATTTGGAAGCTAAAGAGCATAACACACTTCGAAGAAAGGTCAATCAACCTAGAAGATGAAGTACAAGCCATACAGAGAAACACTTGGTTGGGGATCAAAGCCAAGAAAAAACTTGGCCAATTCCCCTACTCTCCATAGGAATGGATGCTACAACTTGCAACCTGCATGCAATTTAGATGAGATACTTCAACCAAGAGGTTTCACAGGGTCCCAAAACTACAACAGGTATGAATGATGGAATACAGAGCTATTGTGCTCAAGGTTCTCAAGGAATATGCTGGGGAGGATCTCAATTGCAGAAATGCAAACTAATGTCCTGCAAAGGATAAGTCCTCCCTCCCCTGCCACCCCAAAACCTTACTTGATGCTCTTATTGCTCTATGTTTCATCTCGGTACAGGGATAGGGAGAGCTGGGAATTCAAACAGTACACACCTAGAGAACTAGAAGAAAAAAAAACTTCGCTCAAAGCTCATTACTGAGTTTTCCATGCTAACTGCTCCTTGACTGATTCATGATCCGAGTCTAGGCTATATAAAAATCATATGAGAGATGACAAAATGATCACATATGTATCTATGTGAAATAAGAGAAGAAGGCAGTTGCCATTTCAACACAAGGTGTTAGGCAGAGAAGTGAAACTTCAGTCTATGATAAGGATGCTCCCTAGTTATTTCTTGAAATTGACCTGATATGCTTCTATGCCAAACCAAAGTCTTCTCTACACAACACATGGATAGCTCACCAAACATAAATGAGTTGTGTACCAATATCTCTATAAAAAAGGGAATTGACAATGTGATAGTCATGATGTTATGATTTGGTGAAGAGCGGATGATGGCGATGATTTGAATGCTCAGTTGTTCTGTGATCTACTATGACACTGAGTGAACCATATACCAGATCACCCTTAGCTATGCTGTAGGGCACAAAGGGAAGGTAGGACATACAGCTCAAGACCAAGATATCAACCAGTAGATTACCTCTAGTGGTCCTGAATGCTTCCTTCATAGTCCTTTGTTTGTTTTTCAACTTTTGTTTTGCTTTTTCTTCCTATTGTAAATAACCTTATATTACATATATATATATAAAACTTAGCTTATAAAAAAAAATGGTAACGGTAACGGTAATGGTCATTACCATTATCGTACCATTTTTTTTTTACCGTTATCGTCATTTTCTATTTTTATTTTTAATTTTTAATTTCTTTTAATATTTTTCAATTTTCAGTACGGTAAAGATCTATGTAAATTTTTTCTTTTTAGCTCAAGAAACATTAAACATTATTATAAATTTCAAAACATCATTACAAATTTAACTATTTTGTTCAAAAATGGCAATATAACGTCTATTATTTTAGTTATAATTAATCAACAATATTAAATTTATGGCATTCATTGGAATATAAACAAAAGGTCATGATTATAATAATCTGCTGATAAAGGTTAAAAAGTGTAGAAAAAGTCTTCTTTTTGGCAAGATCACCAGAAGCATCAAGAACAATGACGGATAGACTCCCCATTATCAGTAGAAAGATTGTAGAAAATTGTTACAACATCAACCCTTCCTCGAACGTTTCCAAAGCATAAGATCCGTGACTGCACAAAAGGGTTTCAATAGCTGATTTAGGTAAAAATCATGAATGGGAAGGAAATTGCGACTATGTAAAAGGATTTTTTGCGACGGGAAGAAAATCGCAAATGGGAAGAAAATTGCAAAAACACTGAAAAAGAAATATAAAAAATTTAAAATAAATTAACAGTGAACGTTTTTTTCGATAATTATGAACAAAAATCATTACCATACCTTTTTTTTATACGGCAATCAAAATCTTACACCAAAATTTTAAGAAGGGATATGAGCCCCGTGGTCAAGGAGCTTGAGCAAACCATAGGAACACGAGAGTGCAACAACCAAGGCGGCCCCCTTACCACACCGCATAAATGTTGGCTACCAGAGGTGTGCTCATGAGGATTATCTTAGAAATATGAAAATCAAAATACCTACCTTTCAAGCAAGGAATGATCCCAAGGCATGCTTGGAATGGGTCATAAAAGTTGAGAAGTTTTTTTGGATTCCATGACTACACGGAGCGCCAAAAGGTAAAACTTGTTGTTGTTTAGTTTACCGATTATGCTATTACATGGTGGAATCAGGTGTTGAGTAGCAGGAGAAGTTACAGAGACCACCTATGGATTATAGGAAAGAGATGAAACAGATCTTAAAGAAAATATATGTTCCTAGCCGCTTTTATCGTGAGATCCACCAAAAGTTGCAACATTTGTGCAAGGTTCTAAAAGTGTTGAGGAGTTCTATAAGGAGATGGAGATACTACTGATTTGAGCCAATATTCAGGAGTATCATGAGTTTACCATCACACGATTTCTTCAAGGTTTGAAACGTGAGATAGTTGATAGTATTTAATTGCAGCACTATGTTGAGATTGAATATATGCTATACCAAGCAATCAAAGTCGATAAGCCACTTAAAAAGAAATCAATGAGGAAGGTGAATTTCAATTTCAACCCTAGCTCTACATGGAAGCCGAACCCTATATGGGAGAAGCCGAGTTCTAAGTTGGAAAAATCTAGTTTTGAACCTTCAAAGAAGAACGAAGTGAAACCCGAGGGAAAACCAAATACTTCTACACCCTCTACATCAAGACACTATGATATTAAATGTTTTAAGTGCCTAGTTTTAGGTCATATTACAAGTCAATGCCCAAACCAACGCATCATGCTAATCAAGAGAGATGGAGTAATCTCATCCAAGGAGGAACCGAGTGAAAACGAATCATGTGAAGATGAGAAGGAACATGATGAGACTGAGTCTACTGTTGGAGAGTTGCTGGTAATTCATAGAGTGTTGAGCATGCAAATCAAGGACGAGAATGATCAAACTCAACGTGAGAACCTTTTTCGTATGCAATGTTTTGTTACTAACAAGGTTTGTGGTGTTATCATAGATGGAGAAAGTTGTGCAAACATGGCTAGTACCTACTTGGTGCAAAATATGAATTTGGATACCATCAAACATCCAAAACCTTACCAACTTCAATGGTCGGATGATAGTGGAGAGATTAATGTATTGAAGCACGTGATAGTTCCTTTGGTGATTGGGAAGTACGAAGATGATGTTCTATGTGATGTAGTGTCCATGGATGCCTGCCATATTCTACTTAGAAGACCGTGGGAATTTGGTCTTGCAGTTTCTTTTGTGCAGGAATCTGAGAAGTCTTGCAGTTTACTATTCATCCAAGAGAATGAGCCTATTGAGTTCATGGTTGGAGACTTTGATCAAGATCATGCTATGCATAGGAGCCAATACGAGGTAATTAAAGCACTTAAAATGCAAGAAGATGGATCGTTTGTGAAGATGCAAGTGTGTGAGTTCACAAAGCCGTGTGCAGATCTATGTAAGGAAGCTAAAGCAAAAGGTAGGGTTGGTTATTCGGGAATATCAATCGGTAATTGGTATTCCCTATATCGAACCGACCTAAGTCGGTACAGGAAAACCTATACCGATACCGAGCCGAACTATGAGAAATACCAAATTACCAATACCAAATTATCGAAATGTTGAATTATCGATATTGAAGTTTTTTAATTTTTTGGTAAAATACCGATTTATCGACTTATCGAACCGTATCGATCGGTATTCGGGATCCAACTTGTGATACCAATATCGATCCAATTTACCAAATAACCGATTAAGATCGGTTATTCGGTATAAACCGAATACCAATCGGATTTTTGACCACCCCTAGTGAAAGGTGCATGGTCCTTAAGGTACTCTTCATGTTCCTTATTAGTTACACCTATGTTTGATTGTGAATATTTTCTAGATTGCTATGCACAAGGTTTTGATTTTTGTAATGTATTAGATGCATGTGGAAATATTGTGTTTTGTGACTACTATAGGCCCCATGACTTCTTATACGTACCCCAT
>JAOWBN010179905.1:0-17207 GCA_028565015.1 Pinguicula moranensis
GATCCTGTCACGTGTGTGGATGCTCCAGAGTCACAAATCCAATCTGAACCAGCAGTGGGAAAGGATGCAAGTGCAAGAGAATCAGACGTACCTCGCACAGCTGAGTGTAGAGCAACATGAGCAACATTACCAGATGCATCTGGTAGGGTTGGTGGAAAGTCTCCTGCTCCTTCGATCTCATCCTCCTCAGTATCCACAGTCATGTGGGTACGATAGCCCCCACGTCCTCCACCTCTCCGACCTCCTCTATCACGACCTGCCTCTACCACGTCCCCTCCATCCAACGTCTCGATCTCTCCTCGGATGGGGACAAGCCTCCATCAAGTGTACAGGCTCACCACACTGATAACAACTGTGAGTCTCAGTTAGTGGATGATTTGCAGTGACCAAAGCTCTAGCCCCGATCCTACGGTGGGCTCAGTCTCGTGTAGCTTAAGTCGAGTCTCCTCCTGTAACATCGCAGCAATTGCCTCACTCAGAGGGGGAATAATTTGCTGACCCAGCAAGATCGATCGCCGTGTATGATAAATCGGGTCCACATCTTTCAAAAATTTCATAGTCTTTTCTTCTTCCCGAACCTTCTGACTGGGTCAGTCAATAGAACAGCCTGCCAGGGGCTGAAAGTGCTCCAAAGATGCCCATAATTTTCGCAGACAAATAGTGTATTGCTGCATAGGTCTTCCCCTCTGTGTCTCAGAATCTATCTGTAATCGGATCTGAAACTTCTCAATTGATTCTCCGTGCCAGAATAATCTTCGTTCAATCGTATCCACATGTCTCTCACAACCTCTAGATTTTCAACTGAAGAGGAGATCTCAGGGGTCATCAAATTCAGTAACCGTACATAAAGTGGGCTGTGTGGCCTTCCACTTAGAAGTGTTCGCAGCATCATTGCACTCTTTCTCTTCCAGGAAACCACGTAATTCTTTACTTTCTAGGGCCCTCTCAACCTGTAGTGCCAAGTTACAGTAGGTCGCCTTACCATCAAGTTTCAAGTCGATATATAGAAGATCGAGTTTAGGTGGACCCACAGAAGATGTATCCATACCCTGAACCAAACCAATTAAAGCCTTCAGGGTCTCAGGGTTGAACGCACTCAATGCCTCCAACCCTGCATTGGTATTTCATTCTGTCATCGCCAAACAACTCCAATCACAACCTCAATCAATAGCCAAAAACTGCAAACTCCAATCTTCCACACACCACACTACCTGCGCCTCTGAAGATCAGAGTGGCGCATCAAACACATGCTATCAACTCCATCGACAAAGCATAAGTCACAAACACCACAAAATTACACAAAATCACAAATCTACAACTCATATCGACAACTAAGAGCACCAATAGGAAGCAAACCCTACAATCTGCGTTTTGGGCAGCGGCGCGCGGCAAACAGTAACCGGCGTGAACAGTTCCGACACGAACAGTGATCGACGTGAATAGCGATCGACGGTAAACTGTAACAGGTGGTTTAGGAACCTCGCTCTGATACCATGTAGAAAATAATATGGAAACTCGTACTTTATTAAGAATAACTCCTTGGGTATATATAATATTACAACTCAAATCCTAACTGACTCTAGAACTATAATTCATATAGAACTCTATTTAATCATAACTCTATTTAATATCAAATACCAACAATAATTTTGTCCGTTTTCTCACAATCCCTGTACTATGTAACTGCAAATAGAAAACTTTAGTTGGTGTTTCTGGAGAATTATCAAAAGAAAGTTAGCTTTTTGCCGTTGCACAATTTTGTTCAAGCAACCATCTGGATCTCTAATATTTTGTCTCTGATATCTACTTTGCTCTGGCATTGGTGTTTGGGTGATCAAACATAATCCACCAATTACATCCACATAAATAGAACTTGTGTATACAACTTCAAACACAGATTGACAGCAATGCAGGTTCCTTCTTCCAGCATCACTCATTGTCATCAATGACATTGCGGCTTACATTTTTGGCTTCTTCTTTGGGAGAACTCCTTTAATCAAGCTCTCACCAAAGAAAACATGGGAGGGCTTTATTGGAGCATCTGTGACTACTGTGATATCTGCTTTTCTGGTGAGCAATTTATCCATTTATAATCAACTAACCCTGAAACTTTGTAGAATAATATTGATCTGTCAAACTCTCTCGTTATCTTATTTTGGAAGTTATCTCTTGTTATCTGTAAATGTATGAATCATTTCTTGAATGAGTTCAGCAGAGAAATTCAAAGTAATTTTAGGAAGCTTGATGCAAATTATCTTTTCAGAGTAAAGAAAAAATATACTTTATAATGTTCCACGTTGAATTTATAATCTTCTGTTTTCTTCCCCAGCTTGCAAATATATTGGGCCGTTTTCAATGGCTTACATGCCCAAGAAGGGTAATAGTAATACTGGTTTACTGTGAATCTACTTTGCTGTCTGCTTATTCACCTAGATAAACTCAAAATTTATTGGAATATGTTATGTAGGATTTATCAACTGCCTGGCTTCACTGTGATCCTGGTCTGTTGTTTAAGCCAGAATATTTTACACTCCCAGAGTGGTTCTCGCAGTGGGTAAGTACTTCTTTTATTTTAATTTTATCTATTTTGTTAGTGCTGATATTGGTCTGTTATCTTAAAATCTGAAACCTTTTGCCAGTTCCCTTGGAACGAGATTCCTATTCTGCCAGTTCAGTGGCATGCATTGTCGCTTGGTCTTTTTGCTTCAATTATCGCACCATTTGGAGGATTTTTCGCCAGTGGGTTTAAAAGAGCTTTCAAGATCAAGGTTTCTTGCATCATCATTATCCCATCTGTTTTACCTGATAATATTTTTCTTATCAGCTTTACCTGATAATATATGATTCTTTTTTTTTAACATGTTCTTGACTTTCTTTGATCTTCACAGGATTTTGGTGATAGCATTCCTGGGCATGGTGGAATTACTGATAGAATGGATTGTCAGGTAAATTTCACCACTTGAATCATCCATCCTGAAACTTGATCCCTCAAGAAACTTGTATATTTTTAGTGCCTTAGCTGCTTTATTTTAATGGGCCTCTACTCCACAGATGGTGATGGCTGTTTTCGCATATATTTATCACCAGTCATTCATTGTACCGCAGACTTTGTCAATAGAAAAGATCCTTGATCTGGTATATCAATACTTCATTATTTGCAAAAGTCATTTAGTACTACTTGTTAACATATGAAAATTCATTTGAGCCCATCATTCAGATATTGATAAACCTCACGCTGGAGGAGCTACAAGTTCTGTACGTGAAACTTGGGCAGATAATCATTGAAAGGCAGTTTGAAGAATCCTCGAACTGAAGAAAGGCGCTGGCCCTGGCTCTGGCTCTGGCTCTGGCTCTGTCGCGTCTGATATAAAATGCTTGTGCTCTTGTTGCTCTCGCTATACTCAGTGACGATATGTTGGCGTTCTAATTCTTGTTGCATTGTATAGTATTTACGCTGAGATTATTGCGATGCGTTTACCTTTCTTGAACTTCCTACGTTCAAGGTGACACTAGAGAGTAGCACTTGTAATATACAAATGAACTTAATTATGATTTCAGTTGTATTTTTTTTTCCAGCGCTCACACGCTGGACCTTGTTGAATATGATTAGTAAGGTTTGCTCCGAAATGGTTGAACTGAACTGTTGGCATAAGTGGTATATTCCAATGGGTCGTGTGTTATGTTTGATTTCACTGAAAAAAAACTAATCTTTAATCACATCTCTAAATACGAGGAACACACTGTAGCCATCAAACTTTCCATTTATCACCTCCAACGTATTGGTGAATTCAAATAATTCGTGGGAGTCATGATTGCAGGTGAGACTGTTGGTTTGGTTCATGGTCGCGTTAATGAATTTCATAAATTAATCAGAACAAAATAATTTTACTTACCATAATCACCAAAAAAATTACTTTCCATTTGTCCCCCTTTTGCTTTTGGAGCCCTTCACAGCATTTTAACCGATAGATGAGATGTGGAACACCGTTCACCTATTCTCATATGATACAAAGCTTGAGTTGCACGAACTCTTCTATGAGCCTGTTTATATCGAGAGGCTTCTAATTAGATCTTACTTAACATTAATGGACCAACAAAATTATTCCTATTTTTTTTAGTTAAGAAGTTTTATTGACAAGAAGTAAAGAATACATGTCCCTTAACATCAAATGGGTTGTCACCAATTAGTGATTAAGGCTATTTTTTTTTTTTACATTATAACAAATAGCGATATTCTTATCCCGTCACTGAATGTGTATACATATGACTTTCTTCTTGAGTTGATAATTGCCCATGTCTAGATTGGGATTCTCTCCAAGATTTCTTCAGGTGAGTTACAACCTTGTTGAAAGATACCCTATTCCTGTATAGCCATATCTGCCAATTCATCACCATCTTCTCTCCAGACTTTATTCTCATACTTCTTTCTCCTGATGGCCATATACCAATTATAGTTGATCACCGGCTGTGTATTAAGCACGATACTCTGATTTAGCCATCTATATAACATCTTCCATAATGTATGTGTCCAATCGCATACTGCAAATAGATGTTCAATTGATTTAGTGTCTTTGCAGCATAATTTGCAATTCAGATTTTGAGCACTTTATTGAATTACATTTCTTCTTTGTAGGTTTTCTAGGGTCGGAATTCCTCTTTGCACTAGGCGCTTGTTAAAAGCTACAATCTTGTGGGGGGTGAAACCTTTCCATAGTGACAACAAAGTTGAATTTTCTAGTGACAGTAATCCCCTACTTCTTCTTATCAATTCATATGCACTTTTTACTGTATAGTTGCCTCTACCCTCTATGTTCCATAGCCAATAGTCATGTCTCTGATCTAGTATATATTCTGATATTTCTTGCTGTAACTTGGATAAGAGGGTTGTCTCATAGACAAATAGTGATCTACGCCATGATCAGTGCCATATCAAGTTTTCATCTTGCTATTCAACCTTTGTTGATGTTGTTTGGACCTTGTCGTCTGCAGCTAGATAGAGTCTCTCATATTTCTCACAAAATATGTAATGCCCCATTCACTTATCCTCCAAGAACAATGTATGTATACCATTTTCTACAATCCGTACCGTAGTATTGCAAAACCAGTCCTCTAGTATAATACTTTTCATGAGTTGTTTCAACCATAGTTATGCTCTTGATTCCAAGACTCTACCTTGATCTTCAAAGTAGATGCTCCTGGATATTTTGCCATACTTATATTGTAATAAGTCATGCTAGCAACTGTTCCCATCTTGCATAATTTTCCATCCCCATTTATGGCATAAAGCTTCATTGAAAGCTTCTATTTCAATCACACCTAGCCCTCCTCTTTTTTTCTTTTGAGTTATATTATTCCATGCTATCCAATGAATTTTTCTTTTCCCCTCTTGTACACTCCATAGGAATTTATGTTGCATTTGAGTAGTCTTCTTTAGAATTACTTTTGGAGCTTTGAACATAGACATGAAATAGACTGGTAAGTGAATCATCACCACTTTAATCAACATTAGTCTGACACCAAACGTTAAGTGCTTAGTATCATAGACTTATATTCTTCTTTTGATGGCATCTATGACCGGATCCCACATCCTTATATTCTATGATTTATTTCCTAGAGGTAGCACCAAATATTTTGTAGGGAACTTATCTGTCTGACAGTATAGCATAGCTGTCAATCTTGATTCTTCTACTTGGGATAGATTGACATTATACAGTTTGCTCTTGTGATAGTTAATTTTCAAACCTGATAAAACCCCGAACCAATCTAGTATGTTTCTTGTACAATTTATATCATGCTCACTACCATCCCCCAAAATAAGCGTGTCATCAGCATACTGTAATGTTGAAATGTTTTGCACTCCCATAGGAAATCCTTTGAATAGTTCCAGCTTCATTGCTTTTCTAAAAACCAAGCTCAATCCTTCTATTGCTATTGGGAATAGATAGGGGGATAATGGATCCCCCTGTCTCAAACCTTGTTGTGGAAATATCTGCTCAGTAGGTGATCCATTGATAAGGATTGATACGGATACTGAGCTTAAGCAAGCCCTAATCCACCTCTTAAATTTGGGATGAAATCCCATAGGTTCCATCATATTTATAATACAGGACCAATGTATAGAATCAAACCCCTTTTGAAAATTAGTTTTGAACAACAATCCTACTTGCTTTGCTAAGTCGATCGCCTCATTAGCAGTCAACACATTGTACCCAATATATTTGCCTTTGATGAACCCAAATTGGCTTTTTGAGATGATTGATGGTTGAACATTGTTCATCCTACTTGATAAGAGTTTTGCAAGCACTTTGTAGGCACAGTTTATTAATGAGATTGGTCTGTAGTCCCCAGGTCCTTGTTGTGTTAGTCCTTTAGGTTGCAAGGTGATGAAAGATGCATTCAGTCCATATGTTAGCTTCTCAGAGTAATGAAATTCTTAGATAAACGTAACAAAATCCTCTTTGAGTATACTCCAGAATTTTTGTATAAAATTGAGGTTATAGCCATCTGGTATAGGGCTCTTTGAGCCATTACAACTCTTTACAACCTCAGTTATTTCTTCTTCTGTAAAAGTAGCTATTAGGAAGTTATTGTCATCAACTGATAATTGAGTAGGTGCTAGGAAATCCATGGATAAGCACCCCTGAGTATCCTTCAGAGTGAATATTTCCTCAAAATGTTTGTTGAACACTTATTTGACTCTTTGCACCCCATCTATCATTTTCCATCTGTTCTTCTTGACACACATGTGAAAATAGAGTGAATTAGCATCACCTGGCTGTAACCATTTATTTCTAGATTTCTGATAGACTATTGTTGACTGTTGTTTTATCAGTTGCTGTAACTTTGTCCATGTATCTTTCCTGGTTGCTGATTCATCTGTTGACAAAGCTCTAGTATTGAGTATGATGTCTATATTCTCTATCTCTGCTGTCATCGTCCTGATCTATTGTGATACATTACCAAATACTTCTTTATTCCAGTTTTTCAACTTTTGTTTTAGTGCTTTGAGTTTTACTTTTAAGATATAACCTTTATCTCCGTAACGTAACATCTTTCTCCATTCATTTTCCACCATTTGGATGTATCTGTTGTCTTCTAGCCATATATCAAATACTTTGAATGGGATAGGTCCCCAATTTTTCTCAATTTTTAGAGAGCATTGAGGGGCAATCGTCTGAGACAATTTTTGGGAGTGCTTGTTGTTGTAGCATTGGCTATTTGATTGACCACGCATCATTAACTAGAATTCTATCCAACCTGCTTCCTATTCGAGCATCTGGGGTGGACTAAGTGAATTTAGATCCCAGTAGTGGTAGGTAAATAAGCTGAGTTTCATTTATGAAATCTTAAAAAGCTTTGATCACATTGGCATGCACTCTTCGAGTCCCTATCTTCTCATTCTAATCCAATACCGAATTGAAATCTCCCACCAAGAAATAATGAGATGACTGTAATGTCTGCAGCCTATTTATTATAGCTTCCCATAATAGTTTTCTCTGATCAAATGGACAAGGGGAGTAAATGGATATTATACATACGGCTTGTGCTTCTTTTATCCATTCTCCTTCTATTCCCAAAACCCCATCTCCAGTTTCTCAAGAGCTTAAACAATCAGTGTTCCAACTGCATAAGATCCTCCCCTTCTGAACTCCCAATAGAAGACTGATATTTCATATCCCACTTTGTAGTTCCCAACATTGTCTCCATTACTTGCTCACTGACTTCCTCCATTTTAGTTTCCTGTATGCTGATCATATGGATATTGTTTTTTATGATTCTGCTTATGATATCTTCTTGTTTATGTCTCATCCCTGAACCTCTTACGTTGTAGGATAACAATTGCATTAAGACTCCATTGTATCTTCTGGGATAGATTGAATAACTTCCATATCATCTGAGACTAACTCCCTTGTTTTTGAATGTTTTGCGAATTGCATTCTATCCCTTGCTTCCATTTCTGAGAACTTAGTCAGTAATTCTACTTCTCTACTAGTTATGTTAATTCCCAGCTTTTGTCCAAATTGTAGAAGTTGGAAGGACCTCCCATCTATATTGATTATAGCTGGTTGCTTGTCTTGTGATCTTCTCTGGTGTTCTTACAACTGCTTAAGTTCTGCCTTATTAAATATTCTCCTTCTTCCATTTTTTTTACCAAAATAGTATTTTTTTTCGATGACATTTTATAAAATTCTTTGTTATCTGTATTGGATATTTCCTACTTTCGATAATAACTTCTGAATAGTTAGAAATATGACAGGATATCCATGTACAAATCAAGACCCATCCAACCCTAAAATTTCATATGCTAGCATATTCAGCATCAACTAATGGAGATTTACCCAATTTTCGTGTTATCCATCTGTAAAATTGGTTTCCCTGACAGGAATTTTGTACTCCATCCACAATGACCTAACAATTTCTTTCCACTCCAATAGTTTCATCTTCATCGTTCCAAGCTCTAACTCTTTTGACGCTAAGTGCTATGGTGGGATTAAATTCTGATAGGAACTTCTTTTGATGTACGTCATCTTGGAACAATACTAAGTAAGTGTTTCTTGCTTGCAGGGGAGCTATAGAGATGCCTGTATAGTCTAATCCTTTCAACAAGATTTCAAATTGTTTTACATCCTTTCCATCAATTAACTCAAAAATCGATGCACAATCCAGCCAATTTTGTTCCTCCTTAGTTGGTTTAAAATTATCTTAAGCTCTTACTGGTGGAGGCCTTTGTTGTACTATTTTAACTGAATTTTGTGTTGTAGATATTTCGGTCCCCTGATCCCTGGAGTATTGCGGATAGCTTATCTTGACCTTGTAGCTGCCCACCCAAATGCCATCAAGAAGTCTGTCCAGGTCGCATCTCAAGCGCTTATATGTGACCAATCCAAAGCGACGACCAATTTTCTCTAATTTGCAAGGTATATAAACATCAGTACAAATTTCGTAGGTTTGAAACACCCGTTGCATATCAACAGATTTCTACGTGTCTGGTATGTTCGTGAAATATAGCACCATAATATCTTCCTTCAGCTTTTGAAACCTCCGCACTTTCTGGTATTGCACTTGTTTTTGCCACTCTTGCATTTCTCTTTGTCGGCGTTGCTCGTCTCTGTGCATCTTTTGTATGTCTTTTGCTCGACGTACCATATTTCAGATTCTTTTTCTGCTACATCTATTGATCTGATGAATGGAGAAACCTTGAAGCAAAAAAGTCTAACCTTGACCCCTTTCGATGAAGTCCCGCCATATTAAGGTTCAATTTTGGCAAAAACCTGCTCGACGGTGGACCTACCCTGCTCCTCCCGGCCATTTTCCGACAACCAAGTTCAAGATTCTCTAGCACTTCCTCCAACCATGATCAATAACCACCAGAGGTTTCCATACTATCAAGTGCACCCGTACGATATAAAAAGACAACTCTGATGGGCATCCGGCGAAGAGGATTCACGTGGAGGCAAAGAGGGTTCAACCAGCAGCTCAACTCAACTCCGATTGTTCTTTGCAATAAACGGTCCATACATCCGGTGTTTAATATGGAGACCAGCATCTGGAATCAACTAACATTTGGGAGAGACAGTAAAGGGAATATCAAAGTAAAGGATTCCACAGAAACTCCATACTGTGATTCTCAACTTGAAGGTTTGAAGCAGCTTCTTAATGATGACCGTGACATTTTTCAAGAACCCAAGACCCTTCCCCCCTGTCAGAGGAGTGGAGCACAACATTAATATGATGCCAGGAGCAGCCCCTAGAAAGCAAGTACCATACAGGACTCCTCATTACCAGAATGATGAGATAAAAAAATAGTGAATGAATTGCTGGAATTTGGGATGATCCAAAGGAGCCATAGCCCTTTTGCTTCCCCAGTGCTGTTAGTGAAGAAAAAAGATGGTGGTTGGAGGTTATGTGTGGATTACAGGTACTTGAACAGTTTGACAATCAAGAGTAAATCCCCATTCTGATTATAGATGAGCTGCTGGATGAGCTTCACGGAGCAGTGTGGTTCAGCGAGTTAGATCTAAGGGCAGGATAATTTTAGATAAGGATGATGGATGGGGACAAGTACCTTAATAGTTTTTCACCCACCACGGACAATTCGAGTTCCTAGTCATGCCATTCATCCTTTGCAATGCACCTGCAACCTTCCAGTGTTTAATCAAGTTTTTTCCTGTTATATCCGAAAGTTTGTGTTGTATTTTTGATGACATTTTGGTTTAGAGCCGCACTTGGGAGGATCAATTACAACACTTAGCAGTCGTGCTGAGTATTATGAGGGAACAACAATTGTTTGCTAAGGAGAGCAAGTGTTCTTTTGGACAGAAAACCATAGATTACCTTGGGCATATTATCTCTAGAATACGTGTGTCCACTGATCCCTCAAAGATTGAAGCGATGAAGAACTGGCCTAAACCTAATACCCTGAAGTTCTTGAGGGTTTTCCTAGGGTTAACAGTGTACTACAGAAAGTTCATAAGAAATTATTGGACCATTAGTAAGCCTCTTACCAAACTGCTGAAGAAGGAAGCATTTCAGTGGGGGTGAATAAGCTGATAAAGCCCTGGAGTCTCTGAAGGAAGCCCCGTGTACTATACCAATGCTCATTCTGCCAAATTTTGGTGAGCGGTTTGTGCTTGAAACTGATGCTAGTGACCTGGGGATTGGGGCAGTCCTAACACAAGATTGAAAAACCCATAGCCTACTTCAGTATGTCATTGGGGGCAGAAGCAACAAGGTTTGTCTACATATGAGAAGAAGCTTTTGGCAGTGGTTCTCTCAGTGAAGAAGTGGAGTGGATATTTGTTGGGCAAGCCCTTCATAATCAGGACAGATCACCAGGCTTTGGAGCAAAGATTGCATACAATGACTCAACAAAAACTTACCTCAAAATTCTTGGGGTATGATTAGCCCTGGGCAGCGGTGTGGGCGGTGCCGAAACAACATGTATCGCGTACCGCCCACGAAAGTTGCGATTTCAAAATTTTTTACCGCGAACCGCCCACAAAGAGCTGTTACCGCACCACACCGCACCGCGAAACATTGCGGTGCGTTGCGGAACAAGGCCCGCGATTACCGCTTAAGTAATTAGTAAACCTGTACAATTTTGAGAAAAACAGTGCAATTCTATGGTATTTTATAGACCAATTATCAAAAACGTCCAACACCACATACGTACTAGTTACTACGAATGAAAACATTTCCAAATCTTAACCAAACATAATAATCAACACAGTAATTCATAAGTTTATCACATATCACATCCACAGTTTCATCAAAATCCTGTCTTCATGGAAGATATGCCACATATTACTCGCTTTGATCTCAAAAGACCTGTTTCAGCCATAATACCAAACCTTGTTACATTTACGAGCAGCAGATGCTGATCTGTAATTGGTATACCAATTTTGAGATACAAAATCCCTGCAGGCACATTACCTACTGGAACAAACATACAAATAACAGATTAACTTTTACTACACCAAATCCATGAGTAGATTATTGGGTTCTGTTAGTGGATATGTAACTAACTCAATCTTAAACAAGCCATTGAAAATAGTTGAGGATGACAATTTGAGTATAATTTTATCAGAATGCCTTCTCTATTATCTACAACTTATCCAGTATATTCCCAACTAAGAATACCATCTGAATAAGAAAATAGTTCCAAAAAAATGAAAACGTTCTCCAAATTAAAAGAATAGGCATCAACAGAAAGACAGATTAATTGCTGAGGAACCTACAAAAGGATAGTTGAAAATACAAAGCAAAGTTTGAAAGAAGTGCAGAACACTGGTGTTTGCCATTTCACCTAAATTTTATGTTAAATGTTCTGGAGGTCACATAATCACATTTACCCGAACCTGACAACAATAAGTGTTAAGGCCGGAACAAGAGAAACAGAAAGCCTATAGCAAAACTAAGTGGGGACAATCACAAGATAGTGACATGTATTTAGGAGAAAGGGTGTATAAGGATAAGAAGACGTATCAGAACCAGAATTCTTTTTTCAAAATCATATGTTCCCAGCATTCCTAGTACCGCAAGTCTAACGTCACAAAATTTTTGATTGCCCTCAGAAAGCAGTTTCAACATGATTCTTGGGAGCTGAACATGTCCAATCATTCCCTCAACAATATTTTTAATGAATATGGAAAACAGTTTCCTCACAATGTGACTACCTTTACGATCACAGAAATTTTGAGGCAATATTACTTCAGTGAAATCAGAGAGAAATTATACAGGATGATCCACATTAAACCCTTATTAGGGAAACAAGTTTGAGTAGTTTAGTAGCATACCCCAGATTACAAAAAAAAAAGTTTTGAGTAATTTAGCTACTAGTGTAACATCAATAAGTAGAGATGCCAAATCAAGAAAAATCACACTTTCTCAGGAAAGGTAACCATTTCTGAAATCTTTTAGCTTGGATGAAGTTTTTTCTTCTAATTGTTCTTTTACAATTGTTGTTCTGCATACTGTAACTGAAATAATAATAATAGTTGTTATTATCATTGTTAGTGCTATTGCTATTATTGTATTGATATTATGAGAGTGCATGATTTATATCTAGAACATGGGTCAATGCCCATATTCCAACACTCTCACTCAAGTTGGGGTGAAGATATTTACGAGTCTGAGCTTGCGAATGGATAACTATAAGAGTCTTTGGACAATGGACTTAGTGAACATATCAGCCGTCTAATCTCGTTAGGTGACAAACTTCGAGAAAATTCTTGACTGGATTTTCTCACGATTGAAGTGAATATCAATCTTAATGTGCTTTGTTCTCTCATGAAGGACAGAGTCGGAGGACAACATAATAGCAGATTTGATATCACAGAATAAAATTGAATGGTTTGAGAATTTAGGTAAAAGGAATTGTATTTAGAATTCTAAAAGTATATGAGTTTATATAGATTAGTAAAATGGTAATTTTAAAAATAAATAAAACTATAAAGAATATTCTAGAATATGGGGCTTAGGCCTATTTTCTAACACTTTTCCTCCAGTTGGGGCGAAGATATTAACAAGCCCGAACTTGAGAATGGATAACTGCAAAAGTCTTGGGCCAATAGGCTTGGTGAACATATCAGTTGCTTGATCTTGTGAGGGGCAAACTTTGGGGAGATGATTCTTGATTGATTTTTTTTTTCACGAATGAAGTGAATATCAGCCTCATTGTAATTTGTTTTTTCATGAAGAACAGAGTCGGACGACTAAATAATAGCAGACTTGTTATCACATAACAGAGTGAAAAAGTCTGTAACTGGAGACCCCAAATCCTGAAGAATGAAACGAAGTTATAATATTTCACATGCCACTTGTGCCATAATTTGGTACTTAGCTTTAGCAGAAAACCGGGAGACAACTGCTTTTTTTTTTGTTTTCCATTAGATAAGGTGATTCCCATGAAAATACACAAACCTGAAGTAGAACGACGATCACTTTTCGATCCTGCATAATCAGCATCTGTAAAGCAAGATAGTACGGATTGAGTTCCTGATTCAAAGAAGAGGTCAACATGTTTTTGGTTAGTACATAAACTGACTGACAACACTAACTGCAAAAGTGATATTTGGTCTTGTGTTTGTCAGATAGATAAGATGAACCACAATTCGCTAATACATAGACAAATCTGGCAATAACTTTCCTATAACTGCAGACAACTTCTGATTTGGATCTATAGGAGAGGAGATAGGCCTACACCCAAGCATTTCAGTGTCGTGAAGCAGGTCAAGCGTGAACTTTCACTGGGATAAAGAAATACCTTGGAAAAAACTGACCACCTAAAAGCCAAGAAAGTACTTAATTGAGCCCAAATCCTTTACATCGAAAGTCATCCGAAGATGGCACTCTACTTGATCAATACCTAGTGCATCATTTCCACCAATAATAACATTATTCATGTAAATAGAGATAATGACACACT
Source organism: Pinguicula moranensis (assembly GCA_028565015.1). Taxonomy (NCBI): domain Eukaryota; kingdom Viridiplantae; phylum Streptophyta; class Magnoliopsida; order Lamiales; family Lentibulariaceae; genus Pinguicula; species Pinguicula moranensis. The sequence continues at coordinate 13,928 of JAOWBN010179905.1, forward strand.
GACCTCAAAAATTACGGCAGGTAAATCATGTATGATCAGATTAACATCGAGTGAAGTCCAAAGTGAGTACCACATCGCTAAAACCCATAGAGAGACTTCCGAAGATGATATACTTTCCCTGAATGCTCTTCCTTAGTCCGAAATCGGATGGTGAATCCATGTAGATAGTTACAAATAGATCCCCATTCAGAAATGTGTTCTTGAAGGCCATGAATAGGAGGCAACAAGCGAGCGATAAATCTGGCACTAGTAAGTTTAGCCATATGTGCAAAAGTCACCTCAAAATCCTTACTGAGAACTTGAGTGAACCCTTTATTCACAAGTCGAGTGAAGTCAAAAGTGAGTACCATATTGCTAAAGCGACTAAACCGAGCACGAGGAGACCGCTTCAACCCATTGAGAGACTTCCAAAGATGATATACTTTCCCTGAATGCTCTTCTTTAGTCTAAAATTCGGGCGGGAATCCATGTAGATAGTTTCAAATAGGTCCCCATTCAGAAATATATTCTTGATATCAAGTTGATATAAGGGTCATGAATATGAGGCAATAAGCGAGATAAAAAATCTGACAGTAGTGAGTTTAGCCATATGTGCAAAAGTTGCCTCAAAATCCTTATTGGGAACCTAAGTGAACCCTTTAGCCACAAGTTGGGCTTTATACATGTCAATAGTACCATCTGCCAAATACTTCACATTGAACACCCATTGACGTGTTCCCACATCTGATTGCACTGAAGAGCATCCATTTCTGCTTTCATGGAACCACCCATTGAGGATTATGGAGTGCTTCATGGACAGACTTGGGTATAGAGACCGAGTCAACTATACTTATGAAAGAGTGATGAGATTTTGACAAACCCTGGTAAGAGATATACTTGGAAATAAGGTGGTTAGTACAATGTGTAAAAGTCAAGTGATACGAGGAATCCTGTTACGGGTAGGATATCTTGGGGAAACAATATCAAGAGATGGAGGAGAAGGTGATACAGTACCTAAATTCGATGAAGACTCGGATGGGTGCAATGGAGCATGTTTGCCAAGAATATGTCTAAATGGGAGTCATATATGGAGGAGTTGGATTTGTAGGAACATATAGAAGATCAAAAATTGGGATAGGACGAGGAAATATGGGTAGGTCTTCTGCAACAGACTGAACTGGGGCTTCATAGAGAAATTAGAACCTAAGAAATAAGGAACGGTCTTTAGAAATGTAACATCCAAAGAGTGATAAAAGTGATGGGTGATAGAATCATAGTATCGGTAGCCTTTAGACATAGAAGAATACCCCACAAGACACACCAAATAGCCTTATCCTAAAGTTTAGTACGGATGAGACTTATGTTTTGAACAAAGTAAGTACACCTAAACACCCGAAGCTTGTTCTTGCATTCCGCCACACCATTTTGTTCAGGAGTGTAGGCATGAGAGGTGTTGAAGAATGCCACATTTGTTAAGTTTGGCCTTGAATTCATATGATATATACTCCATACCATTATCAGATCGAGTTTTATGCACCACAGTATGAAATTGATTTCAACCATTTGCAAAAATGAGAGAAAACTTATGATTTCATTTTTCATAAGATAAACCCAGGTGCTATACGTTTAATTATCTATGAATGTAACAAAATAGCGGTACTGTGAGAAGGAGGTGATAGGTGAAGGAAATATCATAATGAAAAAGATCAAAGGCATTGTGTGCTTGGTGCATACGAGGAATATATTATGTGTGAGTATACTTAGACAATTCACAAACCACACAACACAAATCAGAATTTTTGCAAGCTTTATTCAAAATAGGAAATACCATACTGAAAGTTTGCATGGCCAAAACGTGCATGCCACAAATCTAATGTTCTTGGAGAAAAGACACACTTACTAGAGTCTGAAAAAACAGAAAGAAATGAAGAGGCACTATCTTGCAATGAGGAAAACATTCTGGATGACGAGAGATCACAAAAAGTAGAGGCCACTATGCTCATGCCCCCTACCAAAATCTTCTTTGTATTAAGGTTTTGCAAATAACAAGAATGGACAGAAAAACTACAATACAATTATGCTCTTTAGCAAGCCGATAAATAGAGAAAAAATGCACCTAGCACAAAGAATAGAAAAAATGCACCTAGCACAAAGAATAGGCATGAACAGCCTATTCTTTGTGCTAGGTGCACCAAAATAATGCCCATAGTAGGCACATAGTACCTAAATACACTTTAGCTAGGTGCATTCAATTCCTGAAAAGAGGGCATGAACAGCCTATTCTTTGTGCTAGGTGCATTTTAAAAAGGCTAAAGGAAAGATTACGAATATAATAAATAGATGACAGATGGATGTGAGTAGACAACTTAGCATCACCTTGACTTTTAATGGGAATACAAGACCCATAGCCATACAGACACACTCATTTATGGTGGTAAATAGGAAATATAAGTGGACAACTCACCGGTCATAAGATTGTTTGCTCCCAAACCTAGAATCGAAGCAGGATGAGTGGACTTATCATGTAAGGCAGTAGGAGCACCTGCAACAATAATAGCAGATGTGGGCCCAAAGCCAAAGAGGAAGCCATCATCTCGAGGCGTGTTTTAAGATGGGCCATTTGGGACTGAAGCTGGCTGAAATCTGACATAGTAGACACACTTTCAGCAACATTTTCAGCAACTGCTTCCACTCGTGGAGCTCCCCTACCACGTCCTTCCCGTCGACCAACCCCACGAATCTGGTCAAATAGCTTCTTTAACTCCAGATGAAGTGAAAAACAACGATCAATAGTGTAGCCTTCTTTGTAACAAAGTTGGCAATAGTGACGAGTAAACCGCTGGCTAGAAGATACAACAAAGGCCATCAAATTAGCAGCTTGCAAGTGAGAGAGCCCAGAAACCACATAAATTGGAGGAAGAAGGCCACACCATCAATAATCACCTTCAATTATAGCAAATGCATCAAATAAAGTGGACGCAGGTGTGGTATTCAGAATATGAATCCAAAGAGACTCAAATTTGGGCTTCAGGCCCATCAGAAACTTATATGCCCAGCACCAATCCAGACGTTTTGCTTCTTCTTCACCATTATTGCTGCACGGGAAACCACTCTGAGGCTCATACTGTGATAGCTCCTCCCAGTGATTGTGCAAATAGCCATATAGTCTTAGAAACACCTGAGACACACCCAAAAGTCATTGTGGGAATGCACATAAATCCTTTTAAGACCAATCTAGAGACTGGATACCGTCTTATAAAACATAAACATATTGTAGACTAATACTTCCTTGGAGTTAAAC
>JAOWBN010179915.1:0-17207 GCA_028565015.1 Pinguicula moranensis
AACTTGCTCAAAAGATGGATAAGTTTTCTTAGTACTTGCTGCTTCTCTTCTGAGTTTTCTCATTTTAGTGAAGATTTATTTATGCCGGAGATCTGATGTTCCACCTTCTCTTCGCCCCAAAGCTGCTATTTCTAGAACCCCACCTTCAGGTTTGGTTTGGAAATCCTTTACTGCCCCCATTGTATAAATGCCGAATGGGACATTAATAACCTTAGGTTCTTGCAGCTGGAATGAAGGGAGTTTTGGAGCAAGATGGTAATAGGACAAAGATGGATGGGACGAGTAAGCAAATGCATTAAGTACTTGATTCACCTGCTAGTTTGAATCAAAGATGGCACAGAGATGGATATACAACTTCATTGTATTTTAACTACTGCACGCTTAAGTTGCTTGGTATTTATCCATAAGCTCTGAGGATGGAATAGCTTTGTTGAATCTCTTGCTTCTGCACATAATGGATTTTGTGTTGAGTTAATAATCACAATCAAAAGGTGTCTGACAAATTCCAAGGAATCCAAACAAAAGGTGTCTGACAAATTCCAAACGAGAAAACAAATTTCTTGGAGTAAATTACCAAGAGGCAGACTTATAAAATATGGATCAATTACAAACGGCATGAGCCAATTCGCTCTGATACCATAAACGTGTGATATATTTGAATGAAGAACGTAGAGGCAGAATAGAGGCTGGATCTTCAATCTCCTGGGTGAATTAGCATATTGCATAGGAGATGCTGCTGTATTATCAGAGGGAGTGCTCCCGGTAGCACCAGATGGGGAGGCTGCTGCTCTTCCAACAAGTTGTGCTCTAGAAGCCTGTCAAGGCATAAAAGATGTGCAAAGAAAACGATATCATATGTCAGGTTCTAGCTATAACCCCCAATGAAGAATGCTGCTAGCAGATATGTTATGCTGGACTGGAAAAGAACTGTAAGCTATAATGAAATCAAAAAAAAAAATCAACCTGTAATAAAGGGCCTGGTGTGTTATTACTGCCAGCTGATAAAAGTGGAGGTGTATTCTTCTGGTACATCCCTAAAGTGACAAGAATTAAGTTTCAATAGATGCTTATACATAGGGTACCAACCTAGAAATTTTGAAATTGAAAAGCAAATAGATGAAACAAAGAGTATAGAGGAAAAGGCCAACCAGATGAATCAGAAAAAGAATTTGTTCCATTGCCAGTGGTGAGTACGTCTACCAAATGCATCGGAAGTGAAGAAGTTACTTGCCTATGCTCGCCAGGTAATCTTAAACCTTTAAACAATCATGTAAAACTTAAGATGATCCAAAGCAGCTGGACATGCATATAAGTTTAAGGAGCTGCACAGATAATTGGTGTAACACTAATGCAAATTGGTGATTCGAAGATTTTTTGACTTCAAGATAGCCCTTGAACAGCAATTCAAGCTTAGAACTTCCGGCTGTTCAACTCATCTAACATTTAAGTTATTGTTTGTGGTTGCCAACTTATATTATTTCCTTTTGCACTTAGCTGAACAACATCAGTGGGAATGTTCTGAATTAATACATTTCATTTACATTTTTGTAAACAGAATTGCAACAAATAATAAAAAATATCTGGCACTGAGACTTCCAAATTGCACATCAAATGCTCAAAGGAAAACAATCCAAAGGAAAGTCGCAGTAAATAAACAATATGGAGCTCTAGTAGAAGAAATTCACACCTTCCCCATGATTGACAGCATTTCGAAGTAAATTTTCTTGTTCTTGTATTTTAGCAGCTTGAGCCTTGTCGATCGTTGGAAGAAGTGTTGGCCCCTGTCGAGTACCAAAATATGCTTTGCGTGCATCAGCTATGATCTTTTCAGCACTTTCACATGCAGCAGCAATAACATCGATTCTAGTCTGGTATAAATTTAGAGATCAATCAGTTCAGTGGATGTCAGTTGAAATTGTTCTCGTGACACAAAAGGATTACTTACTTTTAGTTTTTCAATTTGTGCGGCTACTGGCAGGCTCTGCATACCATGTAATAGTTGTTCTCTTTTGGTGTTATCATCCATCTCCATTTCAGGCAAGAGCTTGGATGACAGCATGACAGGAAGAACTGAATAAACATCAACTTTTATCATCTGCTGATAATAATTGTAACAGAAAGAGCAGCAATTATTATTAAAATCTTCAGATGATGAACTAAAATTCCCGCATTATGCATCCAGTCATTCAGCAAATCGCACTTATTGCAAGAGTAGCAAGAAATCAAATGATCTTACTAGCTATCAAAATGTTGAATAAATCTTTCCCCTGGATCAATTCGTTGCCAATGGAAGCTAGTAAATCCACTTTTGAACTGCATAACTGATTTAAATATATGAATTGGTAATAATGAGCAGATGGAGCATACTAGTAGCATTCTCAGCATTAACATTCTTAGGATGCACAACAAAAGCCTTGGAAACATTCTTGATATCTTCAACAATATTGTAAAGCTCCAGATTCACCATCGAGAACTGCCCCAATATATCTTGCCTACAGGAAAGCGACCAAAAAGGGAAAACTTCAAAAGCACATCTAAGAACGATGGAACGATGATGCTCACTCAGCATTTCAGTTGCTGAACACAAATTACGTAAAGGATTTCGCCTGTACCATTTCGGAAGAGCATTCGTGCGCGCCATGGCGTCGAAATCCTCTAGGATACGGGAGATAGCTTTGAAGAGACTGATAGCACGTGTCTTGACGGAATCGAGGTTGAGTTGCTGCTGAACCGCCGGATTCAGCCGCTCCACCACTCTTGCCGCCGCCGCCGGTAGTTGATCCTGCATTCCTATCGTCATAGCTCTATCCATGGCAACTGCCAGTAGAATCACTTCAAGCTCAGACGGGAATGGGCGAAGTTTATATACTTTCCGCTAGGGATCCGACTATAAAGCCAGGGCAGAAAAAGAAAGTTATCTTACAGCTTGGGCCTTTGGGGAACCCGAAAAGACTTTCAGAAAAAGACCGTTAATTTAATGGAAAGGAATAACAATTGTTTTTATTTAATTATTCAATTCGATTTCGGCCCTAATTAAATGTCTTAGTATTAAAAAGTCAGTTTTAAAATTTATTGAAGCATTATTATGAAGAATAAATCATCATTTTAGTTCTATTTTATTAAAAATATAAAAATATTAGATAAGCGTGGATCAAACCTAATCCCTCGTTTTATTAATGTTATTTTATTCATTATATATATAATTTATACTAAATAAATAAAAAAATATTCAATTATGATAAAATTGATTGAACATAGGTCGTTTGTAATAGTAATATAATGTAGTCCAAAAATTATAATTGAATTATAAGCAATTTTTTTTAAAAAAAAAAGAGTGTTTTGCTCAACCAACCTTACTACTTTTTCTTATTTTAAGAAGGTAAACCTCCTTAAAAATAAGCACCTTCTACATGCTTTTTTTCTTTCTTAAAAAAAAGCACCTCAATTCCGGCACGCCAGGAGGGCTCCGGCACGAGGGGGTCCGGCCACCGCCGGCGAGGCTCCGGCGACCGGCGACGACGACGACGACGACGACGGGGGCTCCGGCACGGTGGTTTCGAAAAATTCTGGACCCTCTGAGACACCTCTATTCTAAAAATAGTTATCGTTTAAGTAGTTGCACAAAACACCACCCCTCTAAAAAATAAGAAGAAGTAGTAGAAGAAGTAGAAAAAGGCATGCGCAAAATAGGGCCTTAAGATCATAAATCGGAAAGGAAAAAAAGTTGGTTGTTTACCGTAAAGTCGAAAGGAGAGATGCAATTTAAAATAGAAAGGAATCAGGAACAATTAGAAAGTCCAAAATCGTTTAAAATTTTTTTTTTAAAAGTCAAATTAGATATATATATGATATAAAATAATTACGTAGCGAATAGCAAAGAAAAAACAAAAAGCGGAAATAAGTAGTCATCGGACTATCTATCTCATGAGCAATGATCCTATAGAATGGAATAGTGTTTGGTTTCTTGATCATAAGTACTGTATCCTGCGCTCCCATCATATCCTCCAGAAAACCTAAGAGTTATTAGGTACATGGCTCCCCTAACCTTATGAATGCACAAGCATCTCCGCATTCAATTCATCGCCATCATTCGCTCTTCACCAAGCCTGAATATCATGACTATCAACTTATCAATATTCGTTTTGGGGAATATTGGTTCATAACTCCTTCCGATTTGGTGAGCTATCCCTGTAATTATTGGTTGGGCAAGGAATATAATTTATCACTTTCAAGGAAACCAACCACCTTGTTTCATATTCTAGTCTCATTGCTTCCAGTTGATAGGATATATGCTTCGTCCTCTCAATTCCTTTCCTTGAAGAGAATTCTCTGGGAGTGTTCGTTATCCTCCAAGACCTTTTGAAGATCCTGAATCTGAGCTGAGAGGGCTGGCATCTCCTGTAGGACTTTATGTGTTCTTCACAACATATGACTCTAATTCAACAGTCAAGATGGGTGAGGCGCCTGCCTTGAGAATTATCACCTTGAATAAACTGGGCAGCCCTGACATGCCTTAGACTTCTGCCACTCTAATAGTATGCAAGTCTTCATTATGCCACCATGTATGGTCTATATTCCCCTGTTGTTGTAACTTAATATCAATGATAGACGCTGAGAAAGTCTATTGATCAGAATCCGAATCAGAGACCAATTTAGCCTGCTCCATATTGTAGCATATTTCAGATTTGGTTCTCTAGCCTCGGACATTCCTCATATAGCTTAAATTCTGCATGAGGTCTCCCAGCATTTTGAGTCCACATCTAGGCAACTACATGAAGGAGCCTCAAATATATGAGATACATGAAGCTCCATGATAGAGTAGACATTTTTCTGGGAATTTAGTGACTTATCTCCTCTTTTGGCCGCCCTACCTGTACCTTCAATAGATCGTAAGACATTAATCTTACTCAAGAGTAAAACAAGAGGGGTTAGCGGGGGAGGGAGTGAATCCATTTAGTCACTACAGGGGAAGTCCACACAAGATGCCATGAATAATGGCAGAACAATCAGGTCAAGCAGAATTAGGGATGGATAATTGCAGTAATGCAATGACCTTGTCCGTTATCATTATCGTTACCGCTAAGGTAGCGAAAGGAGGTGGCGGATCCGTTACTGCTATCGTCATCCGCTATTCCATTACTGCTATTCCGACACCTTAGCGGTAATAGTAACAGAATAACAATAACAAAAATCCACTACTTTATCTTATACAATATGTTGACGAAATAACGAAAATCCATTACCGTTACCGCTACGTAAAAATAGTCCCAAACCGTTACCGTTATGTTAGCAGATTCTAAAATCCATTAGGTAATTTACAATGTCCGCAAATCAAGGCTCTTTACTGCTCTGAACAACCATTAGTCTTTCATCGAGAAAGGGGTCATTAATTGAACATTTTTCCATTTTACTATCGGCATGATTCTCCAGGCATGAGAGATGATTAGCTCCCACATTTTCAAATCCCTTTTTATCTTTAAATTCCACATCAAATTCTTGTAGAAGCAGAATCCATATGATTAACCTTGTCTTGGCATCCTATTTTAGCATGAGATATTTAATGGCTGAGCGGTCAGTATAAACCGCTATTTTACTCCCCAAAAGGTATCGTATAAATTTGTTGAATGCAAACACCACTGCTAAAAGTTCCTTTTCTATAGTGGCATAGTTAATCTCAGGGGCATTCAAGGTTTTGCTAACATAGTAAATGGTATACCCCGTTAATCCTCTTCCCTAGCACTGCTCTAACTGCGTAGTCACTTGCATCACACATAATTTCAAATGCTCCGTCTAGTCAGGTATATCAATGATAGAAGCAGTTGTCAGGTTGCTTTTCACAAAGTTAAATGCCTTCATACAATTTTCCACAAATTCAAAGCAAGCATCTTTCTCCAAAAGTTTGCACAATGGCCTTGTAATGTATGAATAATCCTTTATAAATCTCCTGTAAAAAACAGCATGCCCCAAGAAGCTTCTAACCCCCTTCACAGGTGATCCAATAGCTATAAGGAACTGTGAACCAACAACATCAAAGGTATCCCAGCGTTGCTCAATTCTGAGATCTGATAACAAATGACACGAACCTAGCCAATCCAATATCAAAGACTGGTAATTCAAGAGAAGGATCAAAAATTGAATAATGTTGTTGAGAAGTTGACCGGTTACCTATAAAAGAGGTGGTAACCAAGCATACATATGTTTTCAAAAGGAAAAAAGATGCCACTTGATGAACTAGAAGAAGAACTTGTTTCAACGAGAAAAAAAGATAAGTCTTGCTCGATGCCACAAACATCTTGAAACGAAATTTTAGATAAGTCGAAATAAGATTTCATAAAAGACTAAGGAGACTCTAATCTCACAAAGCTTAAAACATGAATCAAATTGACTCCTCTATCACATGACTTTGGCCTCTTTTTATAGGCACAACCGAGACACTTAAGTCTACTACAACTTCTTGAACTCAAATTAAGGCCTTTTTATTTACCATGCCCCTTGATATGGACGTTCGACCCCCTTGCTTAACATGTTTAATTTGTCTTAGATTATGGCTTGAACTTGGTCGATCTCTTGTGTATTCTCGTGCATGGGATAGTCTAAAACATATTCTCTTGAGCATGCATGACAAGATTGTTGGGATTTATGTTATGCGTGGGCTTGGTCTTTTTCATATTGGCCGAGGAGGTGGACTAATTTTATGTGGCTTCCTTGTGTCTTTGGTTGTCCATCTCTTAATCATGTGAAGCCCAAATCTCTTGCATTATTAATACCCAAAGTCCCTCTTTAAATTTACATGCTCGTGACCTAGTTATTGGGACATTTGTCCAACACAAAGGATCAAGTTTTTCTACAATCTCCCATCAAGTTCTTCCCTTGCTCGGCTTGTGAAGATCGGCTACGCCCTTGCTTGTATCAGTCATAGGTGTAACTTGGATTGCATCACCTAATCTCGTCAAGTTCATCTAGGTTAAGGAGACGTTGCTCTCTGACTTTGTCATAATCCAAATCGAGAACCTTGATTACCCAGTATGCTCGATGCTCCAACTCCACACCCCACCTATAAATGGCAAGACTTGTCATCGACCATCGAATATGAACTCATCCCGATTGGGGCTTTGTAAGCCATCAGCTATGACATTTTTTGCACACATTGCATAGGAAGCTTCCCTGTTTCTCCTGTTTACCGCCTGGTGATAACGATGAATCGTAAACTCAAATATTTCTCCTCTTCTTCCCCGACCACCGCGCTGCCATGCACGATTGAAGTATATTTTCACTACCCACCAGCCTCACGCCCTCTCACCGTGTATGCCTCAAGCACCCGGGGAGGTCCAAGATTCCACCTTCTCCACTCCATACACACTTACCCACACCTTTGTATACTCAATGACTGTCTGGAACATACCCTCCAACCAACTGAATGCTTGAGATGTGCCGCTATTAAAGCAGGCAAGACCCCCTTAGGGCCCCACCGCCCCACCCAGAGCTATGTTGAACTAGTAAGCAGGCAGAATCCGAACCCTGTTCATGCTTGATTAGGGGACCATATAGTGGAGTCGTCAGTGATACCTCAAACGGCTATGAAGTTCACCTCTACCCATACATACTTGTCCAACTTCCCTATCAACTGCAGCCCAGATTGCTTAACTAATATACTGAGTAAATAGGAAAGCATTTGCTCACTGAAAATAGCCTGTAAGTTGAACCAGAAGGGCCTATGTTTCGCCTTCTTGGAGTTCATTGATCCTCTTGATGTAGATACTACCCTGTTCCAACAGAACAACATATGTATTGGGTCACGTTGTCTTGAGGACAACATTGCCAAATTCCCGAATAAATCCCTGAATTCTACACCAAAACGTGTTTAGGTGACTATGTCATCCAAACTTGAACCTCTCCCAAGTAAGATTGGAGTGCCAGTCAGGACGTAGATAGAGAAAGGTTCCACAAACACTTCAAAAATTCCAACCTAAGCAAAGTGGCATCAGACTCACTCAGACATTGAACCAACCTTATCCATCACAACTAAGGATGCACCTGCCATTCGGTTCTCTTTGGGGTATGTTGGTGTGCTAAAAGATCATGATGGTTGGAGGAAACTCCAATAGGCTCTGAGAGTAACTGGTTACCTTAACATTATGGTTAGCCCAACGGAAAATAGCATAGTAATACTATGGGAGGAAGCAATTACTAATATGGGAAACTTATTGGAACATGATGTAGGGTGGCTGATGAATTGGTTGATTGAGCTTGTTTCGTGGACTGATATCATAGAGGGTTCATTCTCATAGTTCAAATGGTACAAGGTCTATGGCTTACCTATTCAATTATGGAACGTGAAGAATTATGAACTAATTGGTAATAAGCTTTATAGATTGGTAGAGATAGATGAACTGTGCCATCAAGCATAGAAGATTAGAGTCAGTACAACTATTGATCCAATCGGATTCGATTGGTAAGGTCGCATCTACTCTGCCAATTTTAATTGATGTTGAGTAAACAATCCTACACACCAGGGAAGTTAACATTGGAAGACTGGTATTGCACCGTTGGGAAGATACTGAAACATATACCTCACACAGCACCATTACTGATTCTGAAATAACATTTGCATATGATGCTGACTCTCTGGATAATGAGGAAGCACTGATGCTGAATTTCTCCAGCACCTAACTCAATATTCATCCTAGTATAGATAAAAATCAAGTCCAATCCCCATCTAACCCATCTCCTGCTATGAACAAACAACTGGGAGACGTAGATAAGCATGCAAGCCCTATCACTAACATGTAGAGGCCTGGAAAATTAGACTGGTAGCTAGACCCTCCAGCTACTATGACACATAATAGTAACAAAGAAATAGTACCAGAATCCCCAGACTTGCTGATAGATGAGCCCCCGAGACACGGTTCTAAGTTACAGTACGACATCAACCAAGATCACCAGGATCATCGAGATATGGATGCTTCACTAGCTGCTGACACTAAGAAGGATATGCTAGGGACTACCCCAAATTCCATATGCCGGATGTGTCATAACACAACTACAAATCCTTACCAAGTCATGGCTGTTGCATCCCCCACACATGGTGAGAAGGGTATTAACAACAGGCTGGTAGAAACACCAAATTCTAAGTCACATATTGCAGACTAACTCATGGAATCACCACCACAATCGGTTTTAGCCTGCATTAAAGATAAGTCACTACAACAACCCCCTCTGATGGAAATAGAACCATCCTTTTACCTGAACTTACATCCTGATGACTCCCTTTACCTCACCACTAGAGGATGCTATTGTCACCCCGGTACTCAAGAAAGCTATGATCAAACACAGGAAGGCATCAAAAGTCATTGGCCCTATGACACGAAGCCAAACAAGGAGAGAAATGAATTCTATCAAGTAAATAGACCAACCAACACTTAATGAGTGGATTGATACACTATTCCCTCATCATTCACTAAATCAGCAAGGGATTCATATGGATAAAAAAAGAGCAGAGCTTTCCCCTGACAAACTCAGGGAAGAGGCTGAGGCAGTAATGGCAATTGGCCAAGATCTTGGACTAGACTATGGCACTAACCAAGAGGAAATTGCCAAATGTTGATGAATATACAAAGTAGTAGTCTCAAGGACAAAGCAACAACTATACTAGGGAGGAATGCACCTAAGGGAGACATGGTTTACACATAAAGGTCATAACTTACAATGTTAGAGGCTTATGTAGCTCAGAAAGAAGAAACGAGTTAGAGAGTTTATTCAGCAGGAACAATAACTTGATTTTATAATCCTCCAATAAACGAAGATGGAAGTCATTGACAAAACACTGTGAACAATTGTGTATGGACAGTGAATTTGATTGGATTTGGTAGGGAGCAATTAGACAATCTGCTGGGCTACTTTGTACATGGAACAACCATAAATTATCCAGGGCTACTATCCTATCTGGTGAGAGTATATTGGGAGTAACAGGTACCTGGAATGGTGATGCTATCCAAATCTAACATGCTCAACATCTATGGCCTGAGAGACACCCTTTCAAAACAGGCTTAGTGGGAAGAAATATTGAGCATGTATGCTAACAAATAGGATGAAAAATGTTGCCTTATGGGCAACTTCAACGCAGTCTTGAATGAAAAGGAAAGGAGAGGATCAAATCTCAATCCAGTTACACATGAAATTTCATTATTCAAATCCTTTGTAACTAAGATGAAGCTACATGACTTGCGGATGGAGAAAAGGAAGTTTACCTGGTATATTAAATCTCTAAAAGCCATGAATATGCTAGACAGGTTTCTGGTAAATGAGGCATGGTTAGGTGAGGACTCAACATGGATACAAACTAGTCTTGATAGAGATGACTTAGATCGTTGTCTTGTCATACTTTGTTCAAAAGTTCAAAACTGGGGTCCCAAGCCCTTAAGAGTGTTGGACTGCTAGCTTGAAGATTCAAAATACAACTCGATGGTAGAGACTGTACAAAGTTCTACACACATTGGGGTTATGCAAGCTTTCAAATTAAAAATAAAATCATGCCACTGAAACAGGCTATCAGAGGATGGAACCAGCAGGCGCTTAGAAACCTTTTGGCTGAACGAAAAATACTTCTCAAACTAGTGGCAGCAAAAGAATTGACACCTGTACAAAATGTCCTATTGCCATCCAATGCTATTGAACAGGAGGCATTATTAAGCCTCAGAACCAAATGGACGCAACCACAAGAAAATTGGATAGTACACTATTTAAAAAATCAAGAATCAAATGGATCCAGGAAGGGGACGCAAATTCAGCTTATTTTCATAGATGTTTTAATAGGAGTAGAAGGAAAAATACCATCAATTGGGTGTTTAATGGTAATATGTGGCTAGAAGACACATAGTAAGTTAAAAATCACTTCATACTACACTTCAAAGAAAGGTATGCTGAGGTAAACTAGTCTAGGCCTAGAATCCATAACATGGCCTTCAGCAAACTCTCAGCTTCAGCCAAGGTTTTCCAGGTAAGACCATTCTCAGAACAGGAGATACTTGCAGCCATCCAAAAATGCGGCAGCAGCAAGAGCTCTGGCCTAGATGGCCTAAACTTCAGGTTTATAAAGCACTTCTCTCATCTATTGAAATCTGACATTTGTCAATTGCTTGCTGAATTTTACAGGAACTGCAAATTGTCAAGAGGTAGTAATGTTGCTCACATCTCTCTTTTATCCAAAACGGATTCTCCATTGACAGTAGATGACTATATGCCTGTCATATTAATTGGGATCATGCTAAGATCATTGCTAATGTTTTAGCAATAAGAATCTCGAATGTCCTGGATGAAACAATCTCTCCACTTCAAATGGCCTTCCTGAGGGGAGAAACCTATTGGATGGAGTACTGATTTCAAACGAGGTGGTGGATGAACTAAAAAAAGTTGAATAAGCAGACCATCCTATTTAAAGCAAATTTTGAAAAGGCATTTGACACAGTTAATTGCCAGTACCTTCAAGATGTAATGACACATATGGATTTCCCACAATGCTAAATTTGGTAGATCAAGGAGCTACTTTAAACAACCTCTACTTCAATCCTTATAAATGGAAGGGATATCTCACCAAACCTAATTGAGCTGTGTAAAAATATCCCTAAAATGGGAGATGACAATGTGACAGTCATGACACTGGTATTGGTGAAGAGCGGATGACGACGATGAGCTGAATGCTGAGATCCTTTATGATCTTCGATGGTGCTAGGTGAGCCGTGTATCAGATCACCCTTAGCTATTTCGATTGGGAGTAAGAAGAAAAGATAAGTCCTTTCAGATCAAGTCCAAAGAATGTATCTAGTAGAGCTTGTGTAGAAGTCAAAGTGCGATTTGTATTTCTTTTGTATTCCTTGTAGATACTTGTTTTCTCTTTAATGAAATTTGGCATATAAAAAAAATCCTTATAAATGGCATCCCCACCAAGGAATTCTACCCATTGAGAGGTCTAAGACAAGGTGTCCCGTTGTCACCATTCCTCTACCTATTAGCTACGAAGGGGCTCTCAAGTATGATCAGGAAGGCCACTGATCTTCTCAGTTTTAAGGGAGTGGAAGTTGGTAGGGACAAAATCCAAATTTCACATCTACAATTCGTTGATGATATACTTATCTTTGTCCATGGATCTTGGAATTTAGTACAGACGCTCAAAGCTATCATACTGAACTTTGAACTGGTATCAAGATTGTGGATAAACTTTAAGAAAAGCAGTTTGATAGGTCTTAACTTTCCACAAGAGACTTGAGAGGACATGGTTGCATACCTTGGCTGTAGAACTAGTGCACTCCTAATGAAGTAAATGGGCCTCCCGGTGGGAGCAAACCCAAAGAAGCAATTCACCTGGTCTCCTGTCCTGGAGAAGTTTAACAGATCACTTAACATCTGGAAGCATAAATATCTATCTATAGGAGGCAAATTGATACTCATAAACTCGGTTCTCTCTGCTCTACCATCACATTTTTTTTGGTTTCCTTAAGGCACCTTCCGCAGTCTTGAAGAAATTGTAAGCATACCAAAGGGATTTCCTATAGTATAGTTCCAAAGAGCTCACGAATGTGAACTGCATATCCTAGAATAAAGTGACAACCTCTCGAACTGATGGGGGCTTAGGGGTACGCTACTTGAATCCATTAAATGCTGCAATGCTAGGGAAATGGACAAAGTATCCTGTCCAACGAGAGAAGCATCGACATGGATATACTGAGATCAAAGTATGGCAGAAATGACATCCTATCAGCTAGAACTCTTGCTGAACCTAGAAACCATCCTTCACTACTACATGAAGAAGGGGAGCTAGATATAGAAGGGCCTGGTGGTCAAACTTACAAGAAACACTAGATGCCAATTGGTTCACTCTAAATAACAAGATCAGGATAGGCTCCGGTGAAGGAATTCAGTTCTGGAAAGACAAATGGCTCAATGACTCTACTCTTGCTAATACATTTCCCAGACTATTCAGGGTTTTTGCTAACAAGAACATGTATGTCTATGATGTAGGACACAGTGAGGATAGATATAAAAACCACTCTCAAAGATCTAGCCATAAGAGGTATCCTAGTGGACTAGGCTGATTAGGTCATTTGTTAATATTTGTATTTTGTATTTCCTTCCTTCCTTTCTTCCCAGAGGGTAGTTCACATGTTTCCCAAGTTCCATTTTTGTGTAATGCCTGCATCTCATTATTCATAGCATGTCTCCATTCTTCTTTTTCTCGTGCTTCAGTCACAGTCATTGGTACCTGTACAGTATATACAAATGCTAAAAAGGATACTGCAGATTCTGTTAAACTCCCTTTGGCAAGAGTAGCCATGGGATATTTAGCTCCTCTCGAGACATGTTCGGGTTCATACCGTTTTGTCCGGATCCCCCTATTTCTTCTAGGCAGTAAAGTGTACGGGGTAGCCTCCTCCATGAAGATCTTACAGAGGAAGTTTATATGGAACCTCCACCGGGCTACTCAGATAAATTCAAGAAAGGAGAAGTATGCCGATTAAAGAAAGCTTTGTATGGACTCAAACAATCTCCACAAGCGTGGTTCGGTAGATTCACAGCAGCTATGAGACAGTATGGCTATGAACAAAGTAATTCAGATCACACTTTGTTCTTGAAATGGACAGGTACACTCATCACATGTTTACTTTATTTATGTTGATGACATGATCATCACGGGGAGTGACACTATGGAAATCCAGCAGCTTTGAGAAAATGTATTTCAAGATTTTGAAATGAAAGATCTTGGAAAATTGAAATACTTTATCGGGATAGAGGTATTCTGATTCCAACTAGGGATTTTTATATCACGGAAGAAATACATACTTGATCTTCTCGCACAAACAGGTATCATGGATTGTAAACTAGTTGATCCCCTGTTGAAAATGAACTACAAATTGAAGATTGATAAGGGATCAAAGTCAGCTAACCGAGAGACATACCAAAGAATAGAGGAAAAATTGATATATTTGGCCCACACAAGACCATACATAGCATATGTTGTGGGAATAGTGAGCCAGTTCATGCACCAGCCTCAGGAAGAACATATGGATGCCGCACCGAGGATAGTTTGATATCTTAAACACACTGTAGGGCCTGGACTAATTTTTTAGAAATATGGACACATTAATATCAACGGATATAAGGATGCAAATTGGGCCGGAAATTCAATAGATTTTTTAGAAATATGGACACATTAATATCAACGGATAGCTTGATCTCTCCCTAATTATCTTTTATCCTTCCCTATATATAACACGATCAGTTGAAGAAGAAAAATAATGAAAACAATGTTTGAAACACTATCGTTTGACATTTTTTGAGCTATGTTTTTAGTGTAACCATTCGTTTCTTACATTTCTCTGTTTGGCCTATTTCTAGCATATTTATTTAAGGCATTTTTCCGAGAGTATGTCCTATAAAGTTTCTTCAGCCTTCTCCGTTCTTGCTCTCTTAGATTATTCCGTATCAGATTAAGGCCCTGTTTTGCGCGGGCCTTCTTCTACTACTTCTTCAACTACTTCTTCTTATTTTTAGAAAGGGTGGTGTTTTGCGCAAGTACTTAAACGATAATTATTTTTATAATAAAGGTGTCTCGGAGGGTCCCAAATTTTTCGAACCCGCCGTGTCGGAGCCGCCGCCGCCATTGTCGGAGGGCCGCCGCCGGGCGCCGGAGCCTCCACCCACCCCCTCGTGCCAGAGCCCCACCGCCGTGCCGGAATTGAGGTGTTTTTTTTTTAGAAGGAAAAAAGCATGTCAGGAGGTGTTTATTTTTTAGAAGGTTTACCTTCTTAAAATAAGAACAAGTAATAGAAGGTTGGCGTG
Source organism: Pinguicula moranensis (assembly GCA_028565015.1). Classification (NCBI taxonomy): domain Eukaryota; kingdom Viridiplantae; phylum Streptophyta; class Magnoliopsida; order Lamiales; family Lentibulariaceae; genus Pinguicula; species Pinguicula moranensis. The sequence goes on from JAOWBN010179915.1 coordinate 14,833, forward strand.
CAAAACACTCATTTTTTGAAAAAAAGTGCTTATAAGTCAATTATAATTTTAAGAAGGCTACGCAAAACAAGTCTAACTCACTAATTACTAACCCTTCAATAATTTACTAAAAAGCCCTAATCTAGTAGAGCTGTCCCGTGGGCCAATCTGGTCGGGAGGGTATCATTAACCGAAAGTAGTGGATCACCAACCAGAAAAGTAGTGGATCATAATAATACATTGTTCGAAAGACAAATAATAAATAATTGACCAAGTGGGTACGATGATCAATAAGAAGCACGTGTTCAATCACTCTGCCTCAAGTTTTGTGTTGCGTCATAGATGTAAATAATTGTTGTTAAAGTTCATTAATAAATTTTGCTTAATCCAAAAAGAAGGTAATGAATTTTTCAATAATGTTTTTTTTATACTATAGTGATCAGAATTACATTAGGCCTGACCAATTTATTGAGCTTATTACACGGAGACCCCAGGCCCCATGCACGGATCGATTAAATCTGGGGCTAATAATCCTCCAAATGAGGCTCACGGTTGTGACTCAAGCGAATCGTTTGCACTAAGTGGGAATTGAAACTATACGACTTTTTAGAAAAATCCAAGTCATTCATCACTATGTCAACCCGTTTGGGATTCAATAATATTTTCTTAAGTAGAGTTTAGAACAAGGAGACTCTTGTTGCAAATTTTCATACATCAAAATATCCCTATTTTATGCAAATGCATAAGAAAAAGGGTGAGGATAAATAAAAATGAAAAATTGATAATGGGACTTATTTTTTAATAAAATTTTATGAAGTAACTTATTTTTCAATAAATTTTTATAAAAATAACTTATTTTTCAATAAATTTTTATAAAAATAACTTATTTTTTCAGTCAACTTATAAGTTCACGTAAGTACCTTATTTTGGTCAAATGAGATAACATCACCTTAGCTGACTAACAAAAAGTTTTTTGGGTAATATGTGGTATCCGGCTATTTGTCGATTAGTCCACACGGATCACGCCGAGCCAACTCTCCCGGCAGACCAGGCAAACGGCTGACTGGGCAAGCCCTGTCATAAAATCGGAATCTGGCCCCAACGTTTGCGTCTAGTGACTAACAAAAAGTTGATGTTAAACATAGCTTTAGTATGAACCGAATCCGCATGCGTTGTATTACAAAATTCCAAAGTCCTTTAATGGTGACATATGTCAATTAATTGTCACAATTCAATTTTACTGAATGGAAAAAACGATTTAAGTTGTTGATAATATTTTCAAAAAACAAATGTAGCTAATAATCAAGGGTGGAGCCAAAAAAAATTCTTAGGGGTGCGAAATATAAAAAACAATTAAATAAATAATACATATTTCTTATCAATTTTGGATAGTAAATAAAATTTGCTTGTGCTGGTACTATTTCTTGGCAAAGTTGTTAGTTAAACTGATCTCCACAATTCACAACGCACCCAGTATATTTTTAATTAAGTTGGGGTCTGGGGGGTCAGATGTACGCGGCCTTAGCCTTGTAATTATACAAAGAGGCTGTTTTCATTGCGATCCAATAGGTTTTGCGTTATTTGATGTATTGAGTTCCAACAACTTCACTAAATAGAAGCATTAGAATTTAATAGAGCCATTTTGGTTTAGTCCATTATTATTGCAAAGCTAAAAGAATTATCAATGATGATTCTTCCACCTCCATTTGCAATGGACGTTAGTTAAACTGATCTATTTATTGTTATTTGCCTAAATTTGCTAAATGTTTTTTTAAGAAAATAAATAAAATAATATTTATTTAAAAGAATTAAAGGAAAATATTAATTGTTTCCAAAAATAAAATAAAATTTTAATCTATTCAAAAATATGGAGAAACGTAAATTTTTAATTTTTTTCCCCGGTAGATTGCAAGTATAGAAATGAAATCTTGACTTTTCAAATGTTAAATTAAAGTTTAGCTACCTAAACTAGTAGGGTTGCCACATTTTAAGTTTTTAACCCCTAAATTATTTTTTTAACGCTTGCCCCACATGTTTACCCCTTGAGCTTTTACCAAACCAATTAGATTCCTATCTAATATATTTATAACCTCTTTGGCCTAACCAAATTAAAGAACACTTCTGGTTTACCAATATGCAAAGAAGCCGACTGTATGCATGTAATACTGAAAACAGACTCAATGATTCTGGTAGAATGGATCCAAAGCAAAGTCTGGTACTTGTAGGACTCCTAGGGGGAATTCAAGGAGGCTATGCGGGGGCTTCGGGTGCAGTTGAAGCACCAATATTTTTTTTTTTTTTTTTTTTTTTGTGCCCGAAAAAAAAACTATTTTATTAATAACAATTTCATTACAGTTTGGACAACTCCTGTCCCTTCTAACTTGAGTTTGTGAAGA
>JAOWBN010179926.1:0-17207 GCA_028565015.1 Pinguicula moranensis
GCGCCTCTCGTCCTCCGATTCGCGAACTCTGACATCAGCGTCGCCGATAACGGATAGTCTCCTCCGATTCCGACTCCGAGCACGAAACGGAAGAACCCCAGGCTGAGCAGCACGCACGTCCTGGACGTGCCGACGGAGAATCCGCACCACACGGAGGCGAGCACCATGAGCATGAGGGAGAAACCGTACACGCGGCGGCGTCCGATGCGATCACCGAGGTGTCCGAAAACGAGCTGTCCGATCACGGTGCCTAGGAGCGGGGTGGCGACCATAGCGGAGCTGACGGCGGCTGGGATCTGGTGGCCGGGTCGGTCTGAGTAGTAGATCCGTCCGAGTAGTTTTACGACCGGAGGTATGCAGAATAGGTCGTATGCGTCGGTGAATAATCCCATTCCGGCGACGATGATGGCTTTGAAGTGGTAGTATTGAGTTCTGGCGGAGTCTAGGGCGGAGAGGATTTTTGGTGCCGCAGCCGGCGCCATTTTTTTGTTTCCTACGTCTTCTTCAACGGGAATAACTTTACAGTGATTGTGACTCATTAGCTGAGAAATGTACGATTATACTTATATAGGGATGCGCATATTTATAAAGTGACAATTATGATTGAGAAGTGATAGAGGGCATCGATGTTTCAGAATTTTGTACCAATATTTAATACGGGATATTTTGGTTATTATACAATTTTTCGTACAAAAATTTTCTTGCGCTATATCACTTCTGATTCTGATTTCTAGCGTTAGATAAATGATTTAGGTATAAAGCTTACAGAAATGATACAACGCACGGAAGAAAAGCGCGTGTTTAATATTGCGATACTGAAATGACAGAATACCCCCGTGTTGGACATTGATACGAAATCCAACACAGGAGTATTTAGATCATTTTTCGTATATCCGTGCTTTTCCTCGATGCGCTATATCATTCCTGCAAAGCTTAAGTTCATATGTACAACACACAAAAAGTACACCTTCCTTTATCTTAAGCTATAAAGTAGAATTTTTTTGGACGATTAGGCCAGTTGGCCTGTGTCCACATGGACGAGTTTCCTTCCAATCCGCATGTTGTCTTGTGGTAGCAACTTATCCGCACACAATAGGAAGTTCCAAGCAGTAGAGCAAATATTAGACTATGATAATTGAATTACAAACGGTTGGAATTTATTGGGCTCCCAACTATGTGTTTTTGAAGGCCCAGTGACTTTAAATAGTTTAAGCCCATTTAGCAATATACCTGGAAGGTATATAAGACACATATTTGTGTTTGTATGTGTGCGAGTTAGGTTTTGTTAAAACCCGCGCGCCCCAAACAATGGAAGAGAAAAGCAGCACAGAGCAATTTCGGTTTTGTTGGCGTTTGGAGGTCCGAACATTGTCCGATCGGCCTGATATTTTGATTGGAGTTAGAAGACTCGTGTGTCTACATTCTGTCCAAAGAAAATTGAACTCCAACGGTTAGATTGTGAGTTATTGGCGATCGAACAGGCTGCACGTTTTGTGTGTTTACACTTTTGATATTGTATTGTGATTCTAGTGCCTTCGTATTTTGTTGTAAGGGCTAGAGATATGTGGTGTGCTGTTGTACTCTTGATCTTTTGGTGATATTGGATTTTGGTGGATCTAAGGCTCCCGTTGTTTTTTTACCTCTTCACATCGAAGGGGTTTTCCATGTAAATCTTGGTGTTCTTCTTTTCAGTATTATTATTTTTGGGTGAGTAAATATTCTATTATATATCGCAATATGTACATAATGGAGTACCAGCTACAAACATAGCTGGATCAAATATAGGTGCGAGGCATACACCCTAAAAACTATCCGACAAATAAATGTCAGAGCATAGCCACGGATAACGTATCCAGTCATGAATGGTGGAACCACGATAAGTTAATTTATGAGCTAGCAGCCAGTACCATAGATTGAGTTGTATCCACTCTGGTTTAGAAAGTGAATTGCTCTCCACATCAAAGCGAGTAGCATTGCGCTCCATCCATAAACTCCAGACTGTGACCTGCCAGACTGCACTCCATATTTGCTTACTTGTAGCACTTTGACATCTCTCCATGTGGTAATCAAAATGATCAAAAATTTCTGTTTGTGATTGATAGCGCAGTCCGAACCATTCATACACCTCGCCCCACAATTCAGCTGCATTATCACACTCTAAGAAAAGATGTGTGAGAGTTTCCTGGGTTATTGCGCAATTGCAGCATAACTGAGCATTGGCTCGATAATCACACCATGATGCACCGGGTTTTCCACAGTTGGAATTCGTTGTTGCAACACTCGCCAACAGAAGCATTGAATTCTTCTTGGTGGGACTCTTCCCCATATTTCACTTAGCTGCGGACTTCTAGCTGGTACAATCGCTGGTTGATTGCTCAATATTTTATAAGCACTTGACACTGAGAACTGCCCACTCGGGTCAGCCTTCCAAATCCATAGATCCTCTTCCACATCCCTGATTAATATGCCAGAAAGTGTTTGTAACAATTCTTCAAGGTCCACTGATTCCCTCGGTCTCAATAATCTACTGAAAGTTAGATTCCAGATTCTGTGTCCACCAACCATATTCGATACTTGAGAGATCGTAACTGATTTTTGATTACTCAATCGATATAATCTATTATACTTCAAAGCCAGACTCCCATCCTCTACCCAAGGATAGCGCCAGAATGGAGTCTTAGTTCCGTCTATAACCAACAAAGCAATCTTCCCATTTTGCCAACTTTCTTTTGAGAGAGCCCATATACACCTCCAGAATTGGGATATCAAGTTCGGTTGAGTCACCAACGACCAATCACTCCAATAGTCAGTTGCTTTGAGATATTTGGCTTTGATTACCTCATTCCATAGTCCGCCAAAATCTTCCCGGATACGCCAGATCCATTTAGTAAGTAGGGCTTTATTCATTTGCTCCAAATTCCTGAATCCCAAGCCTCCTTTATTGCGCTCCTGACATAGAAACTTCCACTTGATCCAATGAATTCCTCTCATTGCTTCTGATCTTTGTTTCCATAAAAATCTGGCCATTAATTTTTCTATGCTTGACAGTACCTGTTTTGGTGCTTGAATAGAGATAGATAATATATTGGTAGGCTAGATAGCACCGATTTAATCAGAGTTATTCTGCCTGCAAAGCTGAGGAACTTGTTCTCCCATTTGTCAATTCTTCTTTTGATTAGATTCACCACCTTATCCCAAGCGCTTATCCTTCTCATATTTCCGCCGAGTGGGAGACCCAAATATGTGAACGTGAGACTTGCTGTTTTGCACTTTAAACCCATTGCCAACTCTTCCAATCTTTCTGAAGTCATGTTTATACCAAAGAGTCTGCTCTTTGAAAAATTTGTAGATAGGCCGGACAACAATTCAAATATTTTCAGCAAGCCTGCAAGTGTATTGATGTTATCTGTTGTTCCTTCAGTGAAGAGGAGTACATCATCGGCGTACTACAAATGCGAGATGTGTACTCCCCCCCACTTTAATGCCTGAAAGTCTTCCTATCTCAATTGCTTTATTCAATAACAGATTCAACCCTTAAACCACCACCAAGAAAGGGGATAGGGGATCCCCCTGCCATAGACCTCTTTGTGTTTTGAACTCTCCGGAGCTACTTCCGTTTACTAGCACTGACATATACGGCAAAGTGATACATTCTTTTATCCAATTAATCCATATTTCACAGAAACCGAGCTTTCTTAGCATAGAAAGAACGAATTCCCAGTCCACTGTATCAAAGGCCTTTGCAAAATCGACCTTTAATAATATTGATGGTTTCCTGGAATGCTTTGCTGCATGGATTACTTCATTAGCCACCAAGACACCATCAAGGATTTGCCTACCCTTAATAAATGTCGTCTGAGTTTTCGAAATCAGTTTATCCATCACTTGCTTCATACGGTTTGCCAACAGTTTATAGCAATTATCTTGTAACCACAACACACTAGTGAGATAGGCCGATATTGCTCTATACAATTTGGGTTGGATATTTTTGAGGCCAATGTTATGAAGGTGGAGCATAGGCCTTTTGAGAGCTTGCCTTCTCTATAGAATTCTCTGATGAAAGCTACAATATCTTCCTTTACTGTGCACCAGTGTTGTTGAAGAAAATAGAAATTAAACCCGCCAGGGCCTGGGCACTTCGAAGGAGCGCAACTGAAAATAGTACGTTGAATCTCTTCTATTGTGAATTCTGAAGCAAATTATGTTGTTTAGATAAATATTAGCATTCAATTGTTATAGTATAGGGTTCCTGATAGCATTGCTTTTGTTTCTCTCACATGAAACAATCAAATTCACACCCTTCAATAACATCAAGACATGGGGAACAATCAAACTCAGTGATGAATCTATGTGGCATTCTTCTTTTTCAAGTTTATTGGCTGCTGTCAGTTTAATCTGGTTGATGTCTGACTTGCTTGACTTATGTTTGAACTATTGTCCATTGTGTGGTTGAAAATCCTAAAACCCTGAAGCAACTACCTTTAATCAGTCATGAACCCTTCTATAATCTGGGCCTATATGAGGATAGAGGAACATAAGAAGGAAGAAAGAAAACGCAAGCACAATGCACTACCTAAGTATCTGATCCTAGACAAAATCTTTGAACAACATGCATTCTTGGAAAGACTTACTCAAGGGAACGACAGAGATTGTCTTAACAATCTCAGGATGCACAAAGAAATCTTTACTAAACTTTGTAAGATCTTGAAAGAGGAGGGTGAGCTCAAGAATGACCAATATGTTTCTATGGTACAGAAACCTGCAATCTTCCTTCGCATCCTAGCACATTAGAAGAAAATAGAATACTGCAAACTGATTTTCAGAGGAGTAGTCAAACCATAAGTTTTTACTTTCATGAGGTAAAACTGTGATTAAACTGAAAGACAGATTCATAGTAGTCCCTAAAGTTGTCAACACACAATGCTTATACAAAAGATGGAATTGTTTCCAAGTACAGTAATATTCACTTACTTCATTTTATTAAAGGTTATGTAAAATTCACTTGCTAATAAGTTTTGTTATGTTTTGGTAGGGTTACTTGGGACCATTGGATGGGACTTACATTGTTGTTCATGCACCCACTGAAAATCAATCGTATTATAAAACTAGGAAAATGTCATTTAGCTACTAATATACTTGGAGTTTGTGACACACACTGCAGGTTTGTGTGCATGCTCACTGGATGAGAAGGATCAACTGCAGATATTAGGGTGTTAAGGGATGTTATGGTTAGGAGAACATGGTTTAGGGTGCAACAAGGTAATCTATCACTCCTTTTATTCATATTTTTGCTTAAATTTTAGGTTACTAACTTGCTGAAACTTCGTGTCTTAGGCTGCTATTACTTTGTGATGGAAGGTAAGTGAACTGTGAAGGGTTCCTCACTCCTTATAGAGTAACAAGGTACCATCTTAATGAGTGGTCCTGGGTATCAGAGATATCATAATCTACAAGAGATCTTCAATATGCGTTATGCTATAGCCAAAAGTGTCATTGAGAGGACGTTTGGCATTTTGAAGAAGCGTTGGACAGTTTTGAGGAGTCCTACGTATTACCCAATCAAGAAACAAACCAACATTATATTGGTTTGTACTATTCTCCATAATTTCATTATGGAGAATACTCACAATGACCCTCTGCTACTCAGTGGTGAAACGGTTGAGGATGTGTATAATTTGGGACAGGATGAAGAGGAAGCCCCAAAGAATAATGTTTACTTCACTTTGGACGAGGAAAGGGCTATGTTGCAAGCAATGAAGGAGCTTACATTAGAGGATTACAAGGTCAGACATGGTTGGAAAAAAGCTTTCACCCAAAGTGAGCAGCAAGGATAAAGTAGCTAGTAAAAGGCAGTAGAATTGAAGGTTTAAATATTGTCAACAAGATTCATGTATGCAGAAGAGAGTATGGTGTGCTAAGTAAGTTTGCCAGTCAAAGTGGGATTGTAATTGATCCAGAGACTCACCAACTTGTGGTAGGCAATCCTGACTTGTGAAAAGAGTTGGGCAATGTGTGTCCTCAAATCCTAATCTATTCATACCTACTACTTGCCACAAAAAACTCAAATCCCAGTATATTCATACTTACTTTGTAGGTAAACAAGAAATTTTTAGGATTGAAGGGGAAGAACTTTCCCATTTATGATGATTGGTGAGAAGTCCTTGACAAGTACTGCACACAAGGATCAATTGGTGTTGACTTTACTTTGACAACAGAGGATCTGAAGTTTGTTGATGCTTATAATGAAGACGATGTTGAAGAAGGAGAAATAATAACCTGATAGGGTTGCATCCCCACAGTCTTCAATTGTTGAACCAAGCTAGGCATGCAACAAGAAAAGAAAGGCAAGAGCAGCATATGCCTTGCACTTATGGACCAGAGCTTTTTCAATTTTTGAAACTTAACGAATCCATATGAAAGTTTTTGGTTAAAGATTTTTTAAACTTCAGAGATGGTATGGACAATTTTTTTAAACGTCAATAAATATGAAAGTCTCCATTAAACTAGACAAAAGTCCAACTCATTCAAACTGAAACATCCACAAATTGAGTTTCATAAGCATAAACCTGTGATCTAGACAAAAAACATCAAAAACATTCATAATGAAAATATTAGCTCATTCATACCGAAAACATCCAAAAAGTAAATTCATAATTATAAACTAAAAGCAGAGTAAGCATAATCTAGACAACATCCACAAATTGAAAATTTGTTCAAACATACAACAAACTGAGGACTTGTTCAAAAGAGACAACAAAAATCGCTCTGAATCGCTAGATATTAAACCCTAACATCGAATTCACCCACTACCCTGAACGAAATCGGTGAAGGCAATAGTCATTGAACCATGCATTGGGGTTGAAAAAACCACCAACTCAACCTCATCTTTGCCATCATCTCCACCGATCTACCCAAAATTGAGACATTTTCCACATTGAACCCTAGGAACTAGGATCATAGGGAGGCGGACAAATCGCCTGTCGTCCATTTCAGTTTCACGCTCGAATAAGGAATTAAAGGTTGTTGAGAAATGGTGGCTTACATCATCTTCCAATATTTTGCTTCAGACAAAGGTGGATCGAGTTCAATAGTAATCTCTAATGCGTCAACAGACTTCACCTTATCAGCCCTCCCCGAGACAGTTGGAGGAATCTTCTTCTTAGTAGTCTCAGGAAAATGTGGTGGAATCTTCTTCGTCATTTTTACTAGATCCGGTGAAAGAAGCCAAAAAATGGCGACTGGTTGCTGTGATTAGGGTTAGTAGAAAACATTAGGGTTAAATAGAAAAATATTAATTAAACAAATAGCAAAAATATTATTAAAATTAACAAACCGAGTAAAAAATATTTTACCCACAATATCATAGTACAATCCTTTTGAAAGGGTTTTTGGCAACTACTATATTCTCTCACATCGCAAATCCTCTCGGTTCTCATTATAATTCTTCCACTGCCTCACGTGCACACGAGCACTTAACGCCTTGGCTTCCACCAATGGCAACGGCTAGGGAGGCGGATGCACCACCTCCGCTTGACCCAACCCGTTGACGGAGCAAAACTCTAATAATTCAGAAAATTGTCCTTTTCCGGCTGGACCACGGGTAGGGATAAAGAAATGGATTGACGACCAAATGTTGAGAGAAGAAGGCATCGCGTTTTATTTTACCAGCTTCCCACCGGAATGGACAGACGATGAAATGCAACAAGTTTTTTCCGATATGGGTCTGATTTCAAGTTTATCTACTCCTAAAAAACTCGATAAACGGGGGAAGCGGCTCGGTTTTGTTAACTTTCGCTCAATCGTTTGTAGTATTGGGAAGTTACTATCACAGTTGAATAACATTAAGATTAGGGGATCTTACCTTGCGCGTGAACATCATCAGGTTCCCGAAAAGAAAGGATCCAATTGCTCGGAAGAATCCAAGGAAGGGACTAGCGATGAATGCAACCGCACAGAAACAGGAAACAATTGCTATTACAACGGACCCAACACCAGACAAGGTTGATTGGCTTAAGTGGTGTTTGATCGCAACCCTGCACGGAATCTCACGGGAGCAAATCGTTCGAGAGACTAGAGGGCACCCAGGACTGTCAAAAGTACAAGTCTCTTTGCTTCATGGAATGTATGTTCTGATCCAGACCTTCTCGGAACTAGAGATGATGGCCTTTCTGCAGGAAACTTCACACTGGCAGCAGGTGGGGCTTTCAGGCTTACGCAAATGGTCTCCCAAGGTAGCTGCACATCCTAATGATCGATGGATGCGACTGACTGGGATACCTATGCAGTGCTGGAATCAGAGAATTTCAGGGAGATTGCTGAACCATTTGGAAAGCAAATTCAGGTGGAGGAAAGGCGCGCAAAAATTCAAGATTATGACTTTGTGCGTTTTCTAGTGCGGAAGGACACTTTGAAATCAATGCCCAATTTGTCCTCGGTCATATTGGTGGGAGCTTATCCAATTCAGGTGCGTGAAGAACCAATAATATGGAAAAAGTCCTGGATCAAAAGATTCATCAGGTGGGACATCAGGTCAATGCCCTAGATAATTGGGCATGGCCTGCGCTTGGTGCAAAGGAAGCTAGGGTGACAATGAAGTCTCACTTGAAGGAATAATCAACTACACATACTGTCACAGATGGTCAACCCGCACATTCATTTGTGTTGCTAGATGAGCCCATCACAACAGTCGAAGAAGTAGGTAGCAAACATTTGAGCACATCGATGGTGAGAAATCTGGACTCACTTGAGGTGCCATGTAAGACAATCATTGACAACCTCCTTAGCAGTCTCGGGGCTACTCCCAAGATTAGCAAAGTGGAGGATACCTGGTTAACAAATAACATGGGAACAAAGTGTACAGAAATAATCAATGAGAGGATTGAGAATATGTCTAACAGATACTCAAGAGGAGCAAAAATAAAAGCATTCAAGGAGGAGTGTTGGATACAGAGCTGATGAACCTGCCTGAGTTGGATCCACCTAGCAAGCTACAAGAACAATATGTGGAGAGTATTGATAAGGCGACGGGCGTGGATATAGTGGAGTAATACGTGCTGTATGATCAGGAGATATGGTTAATTCAAAATCTGAATGTGAAATTTGGTGATTTTGGTCACAGATGGATGACTCTACAAAAATGGAAAAACTTGAGTCGGAAGGAGAGGTGATTGATAGAAAGCCAATTACTAATATCCAGAAGCTTTTTGACTCGGAGCCTGTTATTGGAAGTTGGAACCAAGGGATATGATGGATCCCCCAAGAAACTGAGAAGATCAGCGCGTGTCTCTAAGACGCCTAGATCTTACAAGTTCTAATCCCAGACAAAGTTGAATTCTGATAATGACCGAACATAGAGTCATGTCTAGGAGACTCCTTTTTTGGAAAAGTAGAGGATTAAGGCGAGCTAAACCACATCTGAAAAATTGGATAAGGACTCACCCAATTGGAATACTAGCCTTAGGAAAACCTTTTCAGCCTTATTATAGGCATGGCAATCTGTCCTACTCTTTTGGTTTTCCAAATTCAACATCAAAATACTAAACACTCAAGAAATTTCGGATTATGTGGAAGGATGATGAGGATTTTCAGATGCTGAGTAAGCATGAGCAGGCCATAACAATTCGATGGAAAAGTGCTGAGATAGAGGCAATGGTTACTTTTGTGTATGCCAAGTGCAATTCACAGCAGCAAAGAAGCCTATGGCAATATCTAGAAGTCGTCAATCCTAGTGGTCAACCCCGGATCATTTTAGGAGATTTTAATGTTATCCGGGTAGATTTGGAGCAAAGTGGTAGTGGCCCCCGGGCTTCCCAACCCATCAGAGAGTTTAATGAATGTATAGATAAATGTGCATTGATGGATCAAAGGAAGACTCGCAGAAGACTCTCATGGTGTACTGGAGACACTGGAATGAATCGTGTTCGGGCTCATATAGAAATTTTTTTAGTCACATGCTAAATTCCTGCTTCAACAACCAACTGGTTTTTATCAAGTACTAGCTCGGAAAACCTTTGATCATAGCTCCTTGCTTCTGCATTTAATGGAGCTAGTTGAGAGCTATGGAACTAGAAAATTCAGGTATCTTGAAATGTGGGGCACACACGAGACATTTTCTGAACTTTTTGCTGAGACTTGGAATGCAGCCACAGAGTCATCTGGATTACTGATGTTGGGGAGAAAGATTAAATTGATGATGTCTGCTCTACGCAATCTGAACAAGACCACCTTTGGCAGGATAGATGAACACAGTCGTTTACTTCAGCTGGAAGTTAATAGGCTGGAAATGGAACTGCGAAATCAGTACCTAGATTCTACAGAAATGGCATACCATACTGCACAGTCAGAACTAAACCTGTGCGAGGACAGAGAATTAAACAGGTTGGATTGGTTCTCCAAAAAAGCTTGGCTAATGGATGGAGACAAGAATACTGCACTATTTCATTCAGTGATCAAAGCCAGGCAGAATAAGAAATGCATAACGCAGATGACATTACAGGATGGAAGGTTGTTAGAAAGCCAAAGAACTATACACGAGGAAGTTGTGCGATTCTTTGAAAGGCTATTAAACAATCAATCTGAAAACAGGGCACTCTTAAGGGAGGATCTAGGCGTCAGATGGGATTATCATCTTTCAGAGGATGCAGACATTGAATTACTTAAGCGCCCAACTGACATTGAAATAAAGGCAGCCTTGTGGTCTATCCCTAGCAACAGTGCCCCTAGTTCGGATGGCTTTGGTTCAGGTTTCTACAAAATCACATTGTCAATAATAGGACAGGATCTCATTGCGGGTGTCAAGGAATTTTTTGAAGGTTCAAGACTTGCGAAGGATGTTTGCCTCCAATACAATTACATTGATAGCTAAAGTGGAGAATCTAAACTCTTTTGATAAATTCAGGCCTATAAGTTTCAGCACTGTTGTCTATAAGGTGACAGCTAAAGTTATTGCGACACGGCTTAAAGCCTTCATGCAACATCTTGTCCTAGAAGAACAAGGTGTCTTTATATCAGGGCGCAATATTTTTGAGAATATAAACCTGGACCAAGAGATGGCACAATCTCTTCACAAGAAACATAAGGGAGGCAATGTCATATTAAAATTGGATATATCAAAAACTTTTGACCGAGTGCGCTGGGACTTTTTGGAAGCTAATCTTATATCTAAAGGCTTTTGGGAAGAGCTTATTACACTTAAAATGAGGTGCATACGTGGGCAGTGATACTCAACTCAATGGGGGTATCCTTGGGATTTTTTCAATCTAGCTAGGGACTGAGGCAAGGGAATCCTCTATCCCCTTTCCTCTTCATCATATTGCAAGATGTACTCTAGCAGACCATCCATCAGATATTTGAAAGGGGTAGTATTGCTCATTTAATCATCTGGTTGGTGCTTCCTTAATCTCCCACCTCATGTACGGTGATGACATTCTTCTTTTTGCAGGTGGAGAAACCAGATCTATACGAAATCTGATGATTGTGTTGGAGGCATACTGCTCCCTCTCTGGCCAGTCATTATGCAAGGCTAAATCAGCCATATTCATGTCCAAACACATAGCTGCTGGCAGAAGAGGCAGGATATTACAGATAACTGGATTTAGGGAGGTAGTTTTCTCTAAGAAATATCTTGGTTCCCCTATATGTTCAGGGAGGATGAGTAGATCAGCTCTGTCTCCATTCTAGATAAAATAAAGGAAAAGATTGGTTGTATGGAAGGGTAAGTTAATGAGTCAAAGTGGGCGCCTGATTCTGATCAAACATGTGATGATGAGCCTCCCAATTCACATAATGGCTGCTCTCCGGTTGATTCACTGGGCATTGGTAGAAATGAGAAAACTAATGGCCAATTGTTTTTGGAGTGAGGCTGATGGAAAGATGAAATTACATTGGAAGAGATGGAAGAAGCTTTGCAAACCTACCAATGAGGGAGGTATTGGAGTGAGAGATTTGGGGGATACCCAAAAATCAATGGGAATGAAGCTACGCTTCAATAGATAAATAGAAATCTCTAGGAGAGATTTTTCCTAGTCAAATATAGCAGAAACAGCCCATGGCTGTTGAGAGAAACTAGGACAACAGATTTATTGTTTATGGAAACACAACATGATGTATAGACAAGAGGTATTTGAGAACATTCAGATCATTATTTAGAGGGGAAACTTGAGTTTTTGATTTGAGAAATGGATGGCTTCAAGTATTCTTGCACAAAGGGTTGAGCTAATTCATGAAACAAAGCAGTTCTAATTGATTTTATTCATCAAGGACAATGGAATGTACAGAAGTTACAACAAACAGAGGGAGTGGAGATAATTGAGGAGATTCTTTCCATAGAACTCCTCGGGCAGCAGAGTAGGAATGATATTATTATCTGGAAACCAGAAAGTGTGGAGCCTTTACTGTTAAATCAGGTTGGGAGTTAGCACGAACCAGATGTGATGCCATTTTGGTAGATGACTTAATCTGGCATAAGGCAATGCCTACCAAGATTAGTCTGTGCTCATGGAAATCATAGAGTGGATGTCTACCCACAGATGAGAACATTAGAAAAAAAGGCATAAACCTTGTATCTTGTTTTCATTGATGGACAAACAAAAGTCAGGAAAGCACTGATCATGTGCTTTATGGTTCTATTTTTGCCAGCAACCTGTGGAAGAGAGCAGCTGGCCTAATGGGGGTCCACCTATTTTAACTCGGCATCTTTGGCATTATAGATGTAAGGCTAGATATGAGGGGGTGACACAAACAGAGACACAGGTTTGGCGTCAAGTAAGAAACACTTTGGTTACTCTGACAGCCAACTCTAACATGTCGTTCTTCCTGCAAGTGAATGATAATCACCTAAGCAACAACTAGGAATTATATACAAAATCAAGACCTTGAAGGCTACAAAAGTGATCTATTGGGACAAACCACCAACAGGTTTGGTAAAGGTTAACACGGATGGAAGCTGCTTAGGAAACCCAGGACTTGCAGGAGCAGGTGGCATCATCCGTGATGATAAGGGAGACTGTCCAGCTGCTTTCTCAGCACATCTGGGTCAAGGCACCAACAATGGGGTTGAGCTGCAAGCAGCTACTGACGGACTAAGGATTTGGCAACTCAAAGGATGGCATAACGTGATCTTGGAAACTGACTCACAGCTTCTAGTCAACTGGATAAGGGCAGATTTATGCACTCCATGGTACCTTTGGGAATGGAGAACTTTCAAGATTCAATGCACGGGCATTAGACTACATGTGGGACATCAGTACAGGGTTGTTGGGAGAAATTCCAAAATTTGTGAAAGCGGAAATAACAAAATAAGGCAACAACACAAGATTTACATGGTTCGGCCTTAAAGCCTACATCCATGGGAGAAGAGGAGAATCAATCCACTAAGAGACAACATTCTCGTGATACAACAGAGACACCGAGAATAACTAGAAGATACTGAGAAAACCTCTCAAGTCCCGCAGACACAGAGAGTCACATCCCAAGCCTCACATCTCTCTATTTTTCTCTCACCCAGTCTCTCTCCTTTTTGCCTCCCTCTTCTCGACCCTAATAGTTATGAAATCTCATATTTATAGGCATGGATTCTAATACTATTAGAATTCTTACCAGGAATATTAATTCAAGTCAAATAATAGGAATTAAATATTAGGCAAATTCCGGGGTAAACATGCTTTGAAAATTACCAAGATTTACGAATTTCACCTTCTTCCAAGTCACTGTGCAGCGCTGAGCTATCTGTGAAACCTGTTTAGTGTAGTGAGGTCTAGAATCGAGTGGGAATCCCCACTAGGCACTTATCAAGCCACTGTACAACGCTCAGGCTGGGTTTGAATGAGATGGAAGTCGTTGTGGTGGAAAGGCCTGATCGAGGAGATACCAGATGCTCTATACCTGTAATCTTCATCGTCTTATTCCGCTTAATAGCACCATCATCAGCAGGATGCACCGCTGGCCGTGCCTCTCTCACCTTTAGACGGTAGGAACTCGCCCATATTCCGTTCAGCTTATCTAGAGTAGTTTGCCCAATTGATTGCTTCGTAAAGCGTATGAATCCAAACCGAGTTCCCGATTCTTATTGGTGCTTTTGTGTATACACATTGATAACTTGGTCAAAAGCAGAGAAGACTTGCTAGAATATGTAAATTTGAATTGATCCCTTCCAAATTAGAATCCTAAACTTGTCCTATAAGGGTCTGTTTGGTACCCGGATTGGTATAATCCGGGTTCGCGGATAACCTGGGAACTGCTATGGTGTAATATTGTCTATTCTCCGTTTGGTAATGGTCGCCTGGATAACGCTCCACCAATATCCATTTCATTAATTGTCTGCAAGATTACCAAAAAACCCTTTGAAGGGTTATAAATTGAAAAAATAGTATTCTGTAAATCATTCATTGTTGATTGTACTATAGGAGGTCATGCCTTCTGTGTGTGTATTCAAAAGTTGATATATTTTTTCAGATAAACCTATGCATATAAAAGTGAAGGATTCTTTTCCATTGTACGAAATACAGGAAACAAAAGGTTGACAAACTTTTGATTATGCACATCTGCTTGTATTACTCTGTAACACAAAAACAAAACAACCCACAAAAATTGTTGTACCAGACCATTCCAATCACTGCACTAAACTTCATCACCTCTCGTTAACAGTAGTGAAGTTAAAACATGACGCAACACTTTTGAGTTCATTCTCATCCATTTGCTCCACCAGTTGTCTGAATCTCCCAATGGCAAATCTAAGTTGCAAGAGGACACAAGATGCCATTTTCATCATCGTAACCAAACAAAGAAGACATGGTTAAGCTCAAGTACCGATATGAGAATGATCATCTTGGAAGATCATTAGTATCTGGATTTATAAGTTTCCTTGGACCCAATATAAGACTGTGCATCATCAATATGATCGAAAAATGTATACATCTCATTATAATCCTGGTTGTTCTCTTTAGGAATTTGAGGTATAACAAGCTGAGAGTTTATGATTATTGATTTTGAAGTGACATAAAGTACCAAAATTTAAAACTTTGTTTATTACTAAAACATTATTCATTCTAATTATTCTCGATAGTAAACAAAAAAACAGCTTTATACAAAATTGTAGGAAACAATCCATGAGAGGACCCAAATAGAACTTTAGAATCCAACCCAATGTTACTGTGCTACTTTAGAGTCCACTAACTGCCCAATGAATCATGACAATCAAAATGAACCAATAATAGCGATCAACCTTACAATCGAGAGAGTCAAACAATATAACACTCACAAGTGTGTGTTCAAGGATCTTGAAACAATAAATGGGTTATCGATAAATCAACAATGAAAGTATATAGATGAACAGAATTATCCAACTCAAGAACCAGAAGTTCCAATAGACCAACAAACCTTACACTTTTAAATATTGATCAAGATGCGCATCACATATGGCACTCGCATCATAGAAAAAAATTAAATTCATAGAGTTTACCAAAGCATATTTATCTCCACAAAACTTTTGACAGTGATGCGGTTTTAGAGAGAATCCTAGTTAAGTCATTTTTTTTTGCACACCGTATTTGAGAAAGTTCCGGCGTTGACCACGCTAGCGATCCAACATTCGAGATTATGTGTTAGCACTTTTTTCCACCATGATCTTTTATACATATGTAGTGATAGATGATTATCTATATACTACGGGATAATCTTATAGTGTACCTGTTCAGTGTTACAAATTGAAATAAAACTCTAAACTTACTTATAAAAAAATGTTTATCTCCGCAAGTATATTCTTTTTTTTTCTCTGTTTGTCTTTCAATTTTAGAAAAAGCCATAAAACATTTTGATTGCAACAAAGCAATAACATACCTTTAAATCTTTCTAATTGTCGATGGCGAGTCTGTGATGTAGAAAACATTCGTAAACATTGTACATTACGAACAAAATGTTCAAAAACTGCACCACTGGAAGATAATAGAAGAATAAGAAAGCTAAGGAAGAAAATGCTTCGGTTGCACTTCATCACGTCAAGTAAAGAATAAGGAATCAAGTCATGGGGTACTTTGATTCACTAAATCACTACTGAATCCCTCGCTGAGTGGTTTCTCATCTTGTTGAAAAAAAATATTTTTCTTGCAATGCGTACAATAATGCAATTCAAGAACCCTAGGAACAAAACTACGAAAAAAATGGAACGGAGATAAGATTTCTCAGTGAAATTTTCAGTCGCGGTGTAGGTTGCTGCAGACAGGGCACGAGAGCTTGACAACGTTGGCGGACCATTTCTCTTGATTTTAGAATAAATTGGCCGAGGGTATGGATTGCTGCAAATTCTGGGTCGCAAGAGATGTGACTAGGGGAGATATGGCAGATTTGAGGTTTTTATAGTTGGGTTTCTTGTAAATATTGAGGACATTAGGGGCATTTTGGTAAATAGACTAGGGGACAAAGGGAGTAGACAAAAACCCTACAAAAAATAGGGATAAAATTTTAGGAGCAATTACAGAGGTATCCCGGGCCCGGAAGTTATCTTTCAGGCCAGCTAGTGTGTATACCAAACAGAGGACGAACGAGGACCAACACGGATAACGCTCAGTTGACCTAGTTTATCCCCGTTTTATCCGCGTACTAAACGAACCCTTAGACTATAACTCTCAATCAAATGAAAAGGAAGCAAGAATTCAAATAATCTTTCATCCATCAAATTCCTAAAATCATGGTTAACATGGTATCAGAGAGTATGGCTTGATCCAACTGATCAAGCCAAAACTTCCAGACTGATAAAAAACGGCGACCAAACCCTGCCAATTCTTTTGGCCGCATCAAGGAAGAACTATCAAATCAATTTTCTCAAATCCTCCGGCAAATCAAACCTCAAACTAAATCCAACCAAGCCATTACCATCAACCTCAAACTCACAAATCACAACTATCCCCTATGGAGCAGACTAATGAAGATGACGATCAGAGTTTTTTTTTTTGATAAGTAATAAGGATAACAGAGACCCAGACTACAGTATCGGGGTATCCTTTGGGCCCAGGGGCCCGCCGACTAATCCCCACAGATATCTTGCAGCAGAATTGTGTCCAGCGGGATTAGAACCCTCAACCTCACTAGGCAAGCCCTGTCGAGGGGTATCAACCGCTGGGACAACCTGCGCCGGATACTTTATTCATGGAATTGAATTGAACACAAAATTCACGTGGTTGGAGCCGTTTTCTTCCTTCTCTACGCCTGGAACA
>JAOWBN010179937.1:0-17203 GCA_028565015.1 Pinguicula moranensis
TCATTGATGATCTCATGCAAGTAAAGCTGGTAGATTCCTTCTGGCAGCACTTCAGTAGAGAAACACGAATCAAAAACAGCATATTCAGTCAAGAACATTCATACAAGTAAAACCCTGAATTGTTGGATAAAATTATATTTTACCAACGCTTAAACCCACATATCTTAACATATACTCTCTCAGAAACTTCCAGAAGGCCATCTGGGGGTCTTTTGTAAAAGAACCTACTCAGCAACGACATACTGCTAGCTTTAAATCCAGTTCAATCTAATACCAGAATAAAGGGGGGCGGGGGGCGCAATCAGAACCCAATAATACAGAAATGTGAAGTTCGAAAGGCAAATTTTATCAATCTCTCCAAAACCAAATTTGCTAAAACAGATTCTAGAAGATGTTGATCGAACAATTTGAGTACACAACCTTCAACCAACTTAACTTTTCTTGCTTCACACTTTCCTCCCTTCGAAACACTTCACACTTCCCTCCCATTCTCTTCCATTCTCTTCCGTGTTTCTGTTTCTTTCCAACGGCGACTGTCTGTTGATCGCGACATGGCAATGATGGAGTTGATGAATTATCTGTATCGCCTCGGAACTGCTAATCCGGAGATGTTGCACTGTTGTTATACACTGACAAATCAATACCAAAATGAGCGTTGGGACACCGTCAAACTCAAGCTCGACGAACTCCTCGATTTTTCCATGTTTCAGGTATTTTGCACGCAATCTTTGATTAAAATCTCCTCATATGAAATTGTCTATCTCCCCATTTGACTGTAACTTGCGTTCTATTTAGAATGTTTGTAATAAGATGCATTCAGCAAGAGTTGTTTGTAGTGGTGACAGTGTGTGCAGATGAGGAAGACAAATCATGGAGGTTGAAAAAAACAACATGATATTTCCATTAGATCTTCCATGTCGTACAGTTTGATACATGGTTATGTTTATATTGAATTAAGGATGTGATGCTTCAGCTCCTCTATGTCTTGGGCTTTGTTGTGGTTTATGTGGAGCCATGTGCTTTGTGTTTAATGCATATTTACTCTTCCTTGAGCCTTGCACTTCTTGGTGGCTACCATTATGATGCTTGGATATTGTAACCGTATGGCAATCTTGAGTGATAGTAAATGATGAATGGGTGTGATGCTTCAGCTCCTCTATGTCTTGGGCTTTGTTGTGGTTTATGTGGAGTCATGTGCTTTGTATTTAATGCATCTTTACTCTTCCTTGAGCCTTGCACTTCTTGGCGGCTACCATTATGATGCTTGGATATTGTAGCCGTGTGGCAATCTTGAAGTGATAGTAAATGATGAGTCAACAGTTTGGATAGATTTCCATATTTTTGACAACTATTCTGTTTCTCTTTACACAGGAAGGAGATGCCTTAATCCAACTCTACGACAATGTCATTGCTCATTTGGTGACGAAGATCCACCTTCTCAAGTTTGCTTGTTATGCAGGCTCAATAGCTTGGCGCTGCTACTCCAAACAAGATGTTGCTGGGATCAACTTCCTCCAAGGAGCAATTGGAAATATGCTCAATACCTTGGAAACACGCTTTGGCGAGCCAATACTTTATCTGCAAATGAAAATTGGTTTATTCAGGCTTCAGCGGGAGACACTAATGAATGCTATCAACTTTTAGATGAAGGGAAGAGTGCACTTGACAGAATGACGGACATTGATCCAATATTTTATGCTAGTTACTATATGACTTTATCTATGTTTCATAAATATGTTGGGGACTTCTCTGGGTTCTACAATGG
Source organism: Pinguicula moranensis (assembly GCA_028565015.1). Classification (NCBI taxonomy): domain Eukaryota; kingdom Viridiplantae; phylum Streptophyta; class Magnoliopsida; order Lamiales; family Lentibulariaceae; genus Pinguicula; species Pinguicula moranensis. Next base: position 1,766 of record JAOWBN010179937.1, read on the forward strand.
TGCTTTACTTTTTCTAGCTTACATTCAAGTGGACTCTCTCATGGAATCATTTAAGATGGTATGCTGTATTTATTTTACTATAAGTGCATCGTACATTATTATTGTGGCATTTGCTTCTTGAACATCTTAGTTGATGCTGCCTTTCTATGCCTAACTGACTTGTCTTCTGTTTCCAATTAGAAATGGGCATTTGATCTGTCAGTCTCCGCATTGCTGGGGGAGAACATCTACAACTTTAACGAACTTCTTGCTCATCCAATCGTAAGTAGCTTGTTTTAGTTGAATGTCTCAACTAAATTTCTCTGACTCCTATTTATGAAGACCATTTTATCTTCATATATAAGAAAGAGTTACCCTAGTAGACCAAGCCAGCCTCTATTTATGGTTTAGAAGACAATATGTCAGTAACTCATTAAAGGCCTTACAACCAAAGAAAAGAGAATGAGGTACCTAGCAACAAATAGATGGAAAATTATTGAAGTGAGGCTGCTCCCGAATATTTCTTCGTCTCAAATGTCTAGATATCAGCCGTGACTCATTTACACTCTAACATTTCACTACTAAATTCCAGTGTACAATTCGTTTACCTTTTATATCTGTATATACACCTTACTGTTGAGGTTTTTCTGTCCTTTATTAATGTGTTTCTGCCATATGCTTGCACATGGAAGAAAGTCGATAGTTCCTAAATTTTGACTTTCTCAAAATTCATTCAGATACAAAATCTACGGGGAACTGAGAATGTGTGGATATACCTTATGCATCAAGCCGTCAATTTCGATGATTTAGCTCGTTATCGACTTATATGCCATGCACATGACCTTGAGTGGAAAAACCAGCCATCTCTAGTCCAGAATCAGAGGATGATTCTGGAGAAAATCGACATACTCAGGTTGATGAAGATTATATCCAGGTGATTGTGTTGATTATTACTGAATCAGTATTTTAGTACCTTCCCCTTGAATCATTAGCTGCTCTATTATTGCAGGCGATCATCTGAAGATAGAACTATAACTGAACTTACTATGGAATATGTGGAGCAGCTTCTTACGAAGAGTCTCTCTGTAAGTATATTTTCCCCATCATAGATTAATACCATGTATCAGAAGCTACTAAACTCATGGACAATATGCTTTCACAAAAAAAAATAGCTAAAACAAAATCTTAGTATTGTATCTGAGATGCAGGTTCATCTAATGGAGGGAGTTATTGACAAAGTCCAGGAACTGTTTATGTTTCCTCGGTGCAGTAACTACTCATTGCTATCGTAATTCTTGAAAAGCCCAGGCAATTGGTTTAGTTGCATCATAGAGTTTACCTTTGGAACTAAATTCCAGTGTCCAATTTGTTTACCTTTTATATTAGTAGATACACTTTACTGTTGAGTTTTTCTGTCCTTTGTTAATATGTTTGCACATGGATTTTTTTCTTATCTTTCTATATAACTCCAATTATATAAATAATGCATTTCATCAACCATCTGTTGTAACATTATTTCTTTCTGATATCTAAAAAATAAATGCAAGGTTGAAGGTGGGTTTTGAACCTGGGTTATTTGATTTCAAAAAAATTGCAACTGAACCAACTCAGCTAAGTTAGATTTCTCTGTTTGTTATAGACCAAAATCAGCCATTATTATATTCTTTTCAGGGACCAATTTAGAAAAACAAATATTTTACATAAGAATTTTTTTTTAAATTTTTTTTTTTGGGGGGACCAACATTCGTATCCTTGAATCAAAATTCCTCATTCGCCAGTACGTATGGTCAAATGTGTTGGTTAAAATAAAATAAAATTAAATCCGACTGTTTCAAGTAAGAAATAAAATAAAAAAAAAAAACTAAATTCCTTATTAAGTTAAGATTTTTATTTTTGGATTTTTGACAACCGTCAGTTTGCAAAATAAGAAATAAAAAAAAACTTTGTTACAAAATTTTGATTGTCCCCTACGAGACATAGACAGAATTTATGGGCTTTGGACAGTACTTACATACGATATACACATGAAAATATGCACAACTTGTTACAAAATTTTGATTTAAAATTATATCCACAATTTTGGAAGGCCATTTGAAATTTCGATTTGAGAATAAGTGAAATATTGCACAATGCTGAAATCAAACGAACAGAGTCTTCTTATCAATCTATCGTCCATTTCTTCCATGAAATCGCACTCAAAACTGAAATCTATTGAAAGCAGAAACCCTAATTTCCCTAATCCAATTCCATGTGAACCCTAATTCCAAAATAATTGGATAAACGAGTAAACTCCCATTTTCAGTAAGTGAACACAATTACGAAAACGTATGAATTTCCACTGATGGCTGCGCCTTCTCAGTTTGTTTATTTACTGAGATATAAATGTTTACCATTTAAATACGGAGACGAGAAAGCAGATGAGTAGTCCAGTCACTTTTCGACGGGAGAAAATTCAAAAAAATGATTAGTTGAAAAGTTGTATGTGCTTTGTAAAATTTGCGGTGTTACAAACAAAAATTATAATAATATTATTTATAAATATTTTTAATTAAAAATAATTTATTTATATTTATAAAATAAAATTTTAATTATCCCCTTCAAAAAAAATATAATATACTTACAATTTTTTTTATCTTAAACCTAACATACTTATGATTTCTCCAGTCTCCTCCCCACAAAAACATATTCCTTCATCGGGAACAAAAACGAAGCAGAAACTTAGAACTTGGATGGGATTTGTGTTTTAATGATTATGATTTTTTTATTGAAAAAATTAATTATTTTATTAGGTATTTTTCAAAAAAATATTCATAAAATGAGAGTATTTATCTCACATTTATACATAATAGGAGGTTTCTCAATACACTAATGTTTTGTCTATGTCATTATAGATAGTGGCTCAAACCCAAACAAACACTTTTATTTTTTTTTCAAAATATGCTTGCACTTTGTAGGAATGTCATTAAAAACATTGTTTCGTGCTTTTCATATTTCCATACTGAACTATGTTAGATATATTTCCAAAGTTCACACAATTTCTTTGACTTGAACATATGTATGAGATAGTGTAAACCATGAATCCACTCTACAGGATAATGAAGATGACAACTCATTCAACAAAACAACTATTCTACCAGACGCCAATAAATTCCATAATGCTGATGACAAAGAATTCAACAAAGTCGGATGTCGTGCACATGATATGGGGTCATGCAAACCAGCTATTCAACTCAACACTTATATCGATTCATCCAAAGTAGCAGGCACAAAGTCAAATAAGAAATCCTAGCATTAAATTTAGTAGATTGTTCTGTCTGATAGACATTAGAATTTTCCATAAAAACATGTAGCATTCGAAGCAAAAGATCAAGCAAGATTTAATGGAGTTCAATGGTGTGTTCTTCTCCAAACCTCCATAACAAAACTTGCACACTTACACACACTGCACTACAAGCAAAAATCTCAATCAGTCAATGAAATACAACAATATCTACACGGTTTATCAACTGTTACTTTGCTTCAACTTCTGCTGCCAGCCTCTATTATGTTTCTACCTCCACTATACTAACTTTCCTTTTCTTCCTTCTTATTCTTCTCATCTTCTTCTTCCCATGGCTCTCCCGGATAATACTACCTTTACACTTACCTTTGCTGAATACTCTCACCTTGTCACTGCCAAGTTATCCTCCTCCAATTTCCTGTTTTGGAAAAATCAAGTTCGCACTCTCCTTCAACAACACGGTCTTCTTGGTTATGTTGATGGTACCTCACCAGAGCCTCCGAAGTTGGATCCCACAGATGTTTCCAAGCCAAATCCTGAGTATCTTCATTGGCAATCAATTGATCAACGGTTGTACTCTCTATTAATCTCCTCTCTCACTGAAGCAGCCTTTGGTGTCATCCATGGTCAGTTCACTGCCAAAGATGTTTGGCTCAAATTAGAATCTGAGTTCAGCAGCTCCGGACCATCCCAAGAACTGGGTCTTCGCGATGCTCTTCAACAGCTCCAGCGGGGTCACCTCTCTGTCAAAGACTACTCTCGGCAGTTCCCTCTCTTTGTGATCAGCTCGCTGCCCTCGGACGTCCTGTATCACCCTTAGACCAGAGTCATTGGTTCTTGAGAGGTCTCGGTGTTGACTTTGCCGCCTTTGCCGGATCCCAACTCTCCCATGACCCCCTTCCGTCCGTTCGAGACATCATCTCACGTGCGGAAAATTTTCATGCTCTTTACTATAGAACTATCGCCGGCACCAATTCACCGGCTCTTTCTTTCGCAACCACCGTTAATCCTCCCGCTGCTGCTCCTGCTTCTCTCTCCATCCTTCCATCTCATCTCTCCTCTCCTTCCAATTTTGATCCCAACTCTTCAAATTCTGTTTCTCTTTCAGCCCCTTCAATGACCTTCGAACCATCTCCTCCGACTCAAATACAACATCGTCCCCCTCACTCTTATCCATCTCCATCTTCATACACATCTCCTTTGGCCCCCCTTCCCGCCCCTTCTCATCCATCTCGTCCTGTTTCTGATTTTTCCTTTTCCTTCGATCCAAGTCGCGGTCGTGGTCGGGGAAGAGGTGCCCGTGAACCTCGGTGTCAAATATGTGGCGAATATGGCCATTATGCGGATAATTGCAAGTCACGGTACTCATCTCTGAAATTTTCCGGCGCCGCCGCCCATGCTCATGTCGCCGCTGTAAGCTCTCCCGTCGGACATGGTGTGTTAGGGATTTCTCCGCTTGGAAATGTTTCTGCTTCATCTTTGTTTGGACAAAGTACTGGGCCGCCTCCTTATTTTTCTACGCCAGGCACTATTGGGCCGCCAGGATTTAATTTCACTGGCCCAATCTCTTTGCCTGCCTATTCTGGTGGGCCGCCCAATCAGGTTGCTTCAGGCCCATTTTCTGGTTATGGCCACTTCAATTATCCAGTGTTGGGCTCGGTTTCGGACAACTCCTATTATGCAGGTCTACCCACTTCTCCGGCACATATTTTGTCCGGTGGGTATCATCCTCAGGCCCAACTTGCATCCATGTCACCTTCTCGACCGCTTACTTCAGGGCACGCTATTGGTGTTGGTTCCATGCCTTTACCTTGGTTTGTTGGACCTCCTGGTCTTGGTTCTCCGTCAGTGGGCACTTATCCGGGTCTATCGCCCTTGTGTGCTGCTCCTGCCTCTGCTGCTCCTAGTCCACCTGTTTCTGGTATATGGACACTGGTGCCTCTGCTCATATGACCTCGTCTACCGCTGCTCTTACCCAAACTGTTCCTTATTCAAGTCAGGCTTGTGTTATTGTTGGTAATGGTGCTTCCTTGCCCATTACTCATACTGATTCTGTTACTACTGCCTCTTTGTCTCTACTTGATGTTCTTATTGTTCCATCTCTCACTAAAAATCTTTTATCCATCAGTAAATTAACCTCTGATTTTTTCTTGCCATTACCTTTATTGATCATTGTTTTGTCATCCAGTGTCGTCACACGGGACAGGTGGTGGCCACCGGTCGACGTGATGGCGGATTGTACGTACTTGAACGCAGCATCCCTGCCTTTGTTTCATCTCTTTCTGTTTGTCATCTTCGCAGTACTTTTGATTTATGGCATGCTCGACTTGGTCACACGTCATCTCATATTGTATCTTTATTGGGTAGACAAGGTCGTATTGTGCTTACATCTACACCCCCTTTCCCCCATATTTGTGTATCTTGTGAAATGGCTAAAAGTCATCGGTTACCTTTTGTATCCTCTGACCTTCGTGCCTCTCGGCCCCTTGCATTAGTACAAAGGGACCTTCTCCTGTTTTATCATTGCATGGCTATCGTTATTATGTCATATTTGTCGATGATTTTACTCGTTTTACATGGTTTTATCCACTTCGTCATAAATCTGACTTCTTTGATACCTTCATCCATTTTCAAACATTTGTTGAAAAACAACACTCTGTTCTCATTCAAAAATTTCAAAGTGATGGTGGTACTGAATTCACCAATCATAAATTTCAACATCATCTTCAGAAACATGGCATTCATCATTTAGTCTCCTATCCTTACACACCTGCTCAAAATGGTCGCGCTGAGCGCAAACATCTTCATCTTACAGAAATGGGTCCCACTCTTCTTTTTCACTCTCATACCCCTCTCACCTATTGGGTTGATGCGTTCAGTACTGCAACTTACATCATCAATCGGTTACCATCACCGCTCTTGGCAGGTATCTCCCCATTTGAATCTCTTTATGATTCTTCTCCTAACTATGCTCATTTTCATCCATTTGGTTGTCGTGTTTTTCCTTACTTACGTGACTATGCTCCTCATAAACTTGCCCCTCGTAGCTTACCTTGTATCTTTCTTGGCTACAGCTCCTCTCACAAAGGCTTTCGCTGTCTTGATCCCTCCACTTCTCGCATCTACATATTTCGTCATGCTCGTTTTGATGAACTCTCCTTTCCCTTTCATAGTTTTTCTCCTCTTCCCTCACTTTCTGACCTCGATATTTCTGTCTTTCTTGAACCCCCTGAGTCTCTCTCTCTCTCTTTCTTCTTCCCCGCCTTCTTCCCCTGATGATTATTCCTCTCCTTGTTCCATATGTCCTCTTCCTCCTTCCCCTGATTCGAATGTCTCCATCCCTGATATACCTGTTTCTTCCTCTCCTGCCGATATAAATTCTTCCTCTGATACTCTCTTACCTTCTTCTACTGTGGTTTCATCTCCTGTGGACTCTTCTCCTCCCTCAGTGGATTCTTCATCCATTATTGGCTCTCATCCCATGGTTACTCGTGCCAAAGCCGGTGTATTTCTTCCTCGTATCATTGCTGATTGTTGTGATATTATTCCTTCTGGTTTTCTTACAGCACTCTTGGCTTCTACTGAGCCACATGGTTTTCGCTCAGCTGCGAAAAATCCTGTCTGGATTTCTGCTATGGATGAGGAGATTGCTGCTCTTCATCACAATGCTACTTGGGAACTTGTTCCTCGTCCCTCTAACGCCAATATCGTTGGTTCTAAGTGGGGTTTTCGGACCAAGTATCTTCCTGATGGCTCTGTGGATCATCTAAAGGCTCGTTTGGTTGCTCGTGGCTTTACACAGATTCCCGGTCTTGATTATTTTGACACATTCAGTCCTGTTGTAAAGGCTACCACTGTTCGTACAATTCTCTCTATTGCCACCTCTCGTGGTTGGTCACTACGTCAGTTGGATGTAAACAATGCATTTCTCAATGGTTATCTGGCTGAGGATGTCTACATGGAACAGCCCCCTGGCTATGTCAATCCTCTATTTCTTGATCATGTGTGTCACTTGAAGAAAGCACTCTATGGTCTCAAACAGGCACCCCGTGCTTGGTTTGAATGATTCAGTAACTTTTTAGGTACTCTCGGATTTATTTGCAGTCGTGCCGATACATCTCTATTTATCTTTACCCGTGACACGGATATCATCTACCTTCTTCTTTATGTGGATGACATTATTGTTACCGGTAGCACTCCTGGTCTTCTGGATCGTTTTGTTCGTCGTTTGCATGCAGAGTTTGCCCTTAAAGATCTTGGCTCGCTTACCTATTTTCTTGTCCTTGAGGCGTCCTGTACTAGTGACGGTCTGTTTCTCAGTCAATTCAAGTATGCTCGTGATATTCTTGCTCGGGCTCAACTTCTGGATAGTCGCCCTGTTAGTACGCCTATGATTGTCTCGCAGTATCTCTCTTCAGATGGCACTCTTCTTGCTGATCCTACTCTATATCGTTCACTTGTTGGTGCTCTTCAGTATCTTACTATCACTCGTCCTGATTTGTCCTATGCAGTCAATTCTGTTAGTCAGTACATGCATGCTCCGACTGATCTTCATCTTCAAGCTGTTAAGCGTATTCTTCGCTACGTTCGAGGTACTCTCTTCATGGGCTTACGCTTCACTGTGTCTTCATCCTTTAATTCTGTCATTGCATATTCTGATGCTGATTGGGCTGGTTGTCCTGACACTCGTCGTTCCACCTCCGGGTTTGCTCTCTTTCTTGGTGATAACTTGGTCTCTTGGAGTGCCAAGAAACAACCCACTGTCTCCCGCTCCAGTTGTGAATCTGAGTATCGGGCTCTTGCTAATGCTGCTGCTGAGGTTCTTTGGCTCCGTCATCTGCTTCATGACCTTGAGATTTTCTTATCTCATCCACCTATACTTCTTTGTGATAACAAGAGTGCTATCTTTCTTAGCACAAATCCTATTTCTCACAAACGGGCCAAACATGTAGAATTGGATTATCACTTTATTCGGGACAGGTTCTTGCTGGTGTTCTTCAGACGCAATTTGTTCCCTCTCATCTTCAACTTGCGGATATCTTCACCAAGAGTCTTTCCCGCGAATTTTTTGAATTTTTTCGCTCCAAGCTTCATGTGCGATTTCTTCCCACTATAAGCTTGCGGGGGGGTGTAAACCATGAATCCACTCTACAGGATAATGAAGATGACAACTCATTCAACAAAACAACTATTCTACCAGATGCCAATAAATTCCATAATGCCGATGACAAAGAATTCAACAAAGTCGGACGTTGTGCACATGATATGGGGTCATGCAAACTAGCTATTCAACTCAACACTTATATCGATTCATCCAAAGTAGCAGGCACAAAGTCAAATAAGAAATACTAGCATTAAATTTAGTAGATTGTTCTGTCTGATAGACATTAGAATTGTCCATAAAAACATGTAACATTCGGAGCAAAACATCAAGCAAGATTTAATGGAGTTCAATGGTGTGTTCTTCTCCAAACCTCCATAACAAAATTTGCACACTTACACACACTGCACTACAAGCAAAAATCTCAATCAGTGAATGAAATACAACAATATCTACACGGTTTATCAACACATTGTCAGTTTGCAGCACCACGAAGAAAAAAAATAGACCAAAAATGGCCATGCTCATTTTATTTCACTTTGTGGCTTCAGCATCCAACACGCAGCAAACTCATCCATGTTTGCAGAAGAAGTTAAAACATAAGAAAAACACCACCAAAAAATTCTGCTAGACATTTTAGTCGCAGCAACTATCCAACACGCAACAACCATCCAAGCATAAAATCCATGGCCATTATTCTGCTAGATATTTTAGATGCTACTGGATGTGGATACTCATCCATGTCTGCAGAAGAAGTTAAACCATAAGAAAAACACCACCAAAAAATTTTGCTATATATTTTAGTTGACATATAAATCTAAGGATTAACCACACCACAGAAAACAATAATCAAGCCGAAACCATAATCAATGTTTCATGTGTTTCTAGCACACACCATTTTACTCTGTGAAAGCTCCTTTCCCCAGCTGTTTCTTTCAAATCAACAACAAAATCCCTGTATGCATTGTATGTGCAAGCAAGTTAAATATGTCCGTGATGAAAAGAGTTTCATGGCTTTCATCAACAGGGAAATCTTTCTTCTGCATATACGCCCAAGCTAAATTCCCCGACAACCTGCAGTTTCATCATCAGTTTTGAATAGGAAAAGAGCTTCATAAGTCCGTAATGAAAAGAGTTTCAACCTAGAACACTCTTTTCCACCCGTGATGTGTCTTTCTACTCGCTTCAGTTTTCATTGAAGCACTTCAATCTCTTCCTCAATCCTTCCAGATTGCTGCATCAAAACAATAAGAATTATCGCCGCTCAGAACAGGGAAACAACCCTCATAGGTATGAAAGAATCTTCAACCGGTATCCGCGGCGAACACGGAATCTTGGGTTGAGATCAAGAAGTCTTGGCTTGTTTTGATGCGGTTGAAGAGCTATTGCTGTTGAACACGGAATCTTCAACCGTGCAATAGGGCGAGTTTCCGACGCCGGTATCAGTGGCAAACACGGCTTTGTCTTCCATGTCGGGGCGGCGTCAAGAAACCCCACGGCTGAGAGTAGAAACCAACGTGCTCTGAGAATTCTAGAGATTCAACGGCCACGGGTGAGGTTGAGTTGAAGCGGGATCTGGTTTTGGTCCAAATTCGATCGAAATTTTGGGAAAATTTTGAAGCTGACATGGCCATTCGTGCGTTCCTGCGTCGTGCGCTGTATCATTTCCGTCGCTAACCTCTACTTCTGTGAGTGAGTCAGGTGAAAAAAGGCTTCATGAACTGTTTCAGGTTCTATTTGTTGACTTTTGTACCTACAAGCAATGCAAAGTACGTCAAGTCAGCATAAGAAAAATTCACCTTAGATGGTGTATACATGTCAAGTGAGCATGTAGGTCTTCTAACTCTATTCCTACCTAACGGAGAGTTTGACATATCCTCAGGCAGATCTTCATTTTGGTCTTCATTACAACTAAGATTTTCTTCTAATTCCTCATTCTCTAAACTTGATAGAAAGATTGATGACTGATCACGTTTAACCTCTCTCTGTCTCCACCTTAAGTGTAGAATTATGTGATCCAACATCATCTGATATAGTAGGAAACTTCATCACTTGCTTCGTTTCTAGATAGGGGAACTCTTTTTTATTGAATACCACATCATAGTGATTAATATCTTTATTATCAAGATCTCTTCTTACCCACAATTTGTAGCCTTTGGTTCCCTCTTGTTATCCCATTAGCACACACTTGACTGATCTTGGGTTAAGTTTGCCTTGTTTCTCATATGCATAAGGTGTACAACCGTAGATTCTGATGTGTGACAAATTTGGAGGTTTCCCACTCCACAACTCCTCAAGACACTTACAATTAATGGCACTCAAAAGGGAATATGTAAATCAAATGGACAATTGTGGAATTTTCTCACCCCATAATGATTTTTCAACTCCTGAGGTGACCATCATACGCCTGGTCTTCTCTAGGATGGTTCGGTTTGTTCGTTCAGCAACAACATTCTACCGAGGAAGCTTTACCCTGTAGGATGTACAACCCTTAACCTTCTTCCCAATCAACAATCAACACATGAACATTTTTCGTAATCAAAATTTTAATACCCCACTTTCAGCATAGTAAGCATAACCTTGATCAGGAAGGATTCCCAATGATATTAGATTTCATTTCATCTCAGGCATGAATTTAGCTTGTGTCAGCCAAATGTTCTTACAATTTTCTAAGTTTTGTGTCAGCAAAATGTTCGTACCATTTTCTATGTTAAGTTTGCGACTCTAATTCCAGTTATATTACAAACATGCTTATCCCCTATCTTAACTAAAAGCATTTTTAAAGTGGATACATGTGAAATGTACAACCTCTGTCCATTATCCAGTCACTAACACATGCATTATTAGACACGGTTAAAGCATCAACGACTAAATCAGAACACCCAGACTCAACCACTTTATCAGATACAAAGTTAGATAAGGATTCAACAAGGATATCAGATTTACAATCAAATAGGGACTCAACAATGATATTGGGTTCATAGTCAGGTAAGGATTGAACAATATTATTAGATAGATGATTCTCATAGATAACAGATAAAAACATCAACAATGACATAACCTAAACTCTTGTTTCACATCTCACCTGTTCATTCTTCTTCTCTTCTTAAGTTCATAGCAGTTTTCTTGAGATCCCCCACTTTGTGATATTGATGACATTTTTTAGTTTCACCAGATTTGGTATGATCGTTAGAAAATCTTTGTGGAATATCATTGATTTTTGCTTGAGTTCTTGCTTCTTTATCGATCAAATCACAAAATAAATCGAATGCACGACACCAGGATATAAGACTAATGGTTCACCAGATCCCTTGCAAAATCCAGCTACGTTCATATTGTGGGCTCACCAACCAAAGCCACATGACACCACCTTCACGAAAATCTTGAAGATACAGTGTTCATGGAAGATACAATTTGTAGGTTTTCACCCAAATGAGAAACGCAACTCAGTAACAATTAGAGACAAAATCAAGTTCCTAATCTAAACCTATAACTATCTGACAAATCATGAGAAGATAGGAGTTACAGAAAAAGTTGGTGATTTAACTATTTTTCAAAACTGCATCACTCTGTTTTGTATGGTAGTGAGATAATCGCTTGACTTGGTAGATGCAATCCTGATCATCCATTCTAACTTAATATGTGTAGCATTCAAATCTTGCCACATGTCTTCGATGTATCTACCTTGAGAGTTGACTTCGCTAATCCATCAAAGACAAAAGATAATTGTCTAGCCTCGATTTTTTTTTATAGAAAAAATTAATTATATTATTACGGCTTTTGTCAAAAGAATGCTTACAATTATTTTAGTGTCTATCTGAATATAATACCTAACCGACATATTCGTTTATGTATTAGTACAGATTCAAGTGAACACCTTTATGTGCTTATAGATCATGCTCATTATGCCCTTACTCCTAGGCTTCCGCCTGGATTTCGATTAGTGCAACGTTTCTATGATTGTGAGCTTATATTAGTTCAAAAATAGCTAAATGCTCTATTCAGGTGCACTAGTGAGCTTTTCTAATTCATGACCTATAGTTAATATCTCTTATGGAGTTAAGTTACCACTTTTATTATGAAGTCATTTTGCTGACTTGATTGTACGTTTTGCTTCCCGTTGGCTTAGCTCAACTATCTCTGGGATACTTGCCATATCTCCGGGGCAACCAGATTGCTACCCATCAGCCTGCTGGACTTCATTTATTTCCCAACCTTGCAACATTAAGTCAGCGTGGACCCAATCAACTTAAGGGACTCTAGATCTAGCCTGGCGGGCCTATGTTGCAGCCTAGGAATAATTAAGTCTTGAGTCAATTTTATCGTTTTCTTTTTTCGCTTGTATCCAGAGATAGGTTTTTCGATTGAATCTGTGTCACTGCTTCCGTCCTTTTCTAGCCGTCAGGCTATCTCTCCTATCACATCGATTGTTGCAAACTGAGATTTCTCAATAGTTGGCCTGGCTTTTAGGTTTGTGCATGTCAATTATCGGTTGGGTGTGGCAGTTGGGATCACTCTCATTGTCCTATCATTGTCTGCCCTAGGTTTGGACTGGAGTGGCTGTCCACAACTACCTGTGTTCGCCGGCCCCAATACTGGGAAATTCGTCTCTAATTCAGGTGAGTCTTTATTATAGCCCCTTATCACCATGGTTTTGACCCTCCATTCGTTAAGAGGTGGACGGATTAGCTCTTCCTGCACAAATAGACATATCATCTCATTGTCAATTTAAACATCTATTAAGCATGCTATCTTCACCGCAACGGTGATGATTATTAGCGCCTTTTCGGACATGTTAATTTTCTCCGAGGTGCAGGATGCTACCTTGACGCAGCTCCCCACCTGATTTGCAACTTTCGTGAAGAACCAATCATTCCAATAGGCAAGTGTTGTCCCTTGGATACGCATCCAGGTAGCTCGTCTTGTGCCCTTATTTGTTAAGCCATCACGAATTTTGCTTATCCCCAGTTGTGTCCAAATTGATTCAAATTTTGTTACTTTGAACTCAGGTGCAACAATATTTCGCTGCCTTGGAGGGATGAAACCATGACTCTATTGTAACTTGCTTCCCGCAGCGCCTACATGATGCTTTCTGTACCAGTTTGTGTTTTGAGTTCGCCAACAATGCATTCTCTTAGTCACAGAGCCTCCTCCGGCCAAGGTACATGCCTCATTTTGATTGATGTTATAGCTTTGCTCGGATTTGTTGGCTGAGGTATTGTAGCCTCAGACTGCTTCAGTCGTTGAGCTGTAGGTTTATTCTCCCATTTTCTAGGTAGCGGGGCCTATTTTGCTTTTATCAAGACTCACCTTGAGGCGATAAATCCCTACTATTCTCCATGTAGCGTGTCTTCAAGGTTCATAGTGATGTCGGTTGGTGCAAATATGATAAAAGCAAATCGCCTACCTTAGCAATCCGGATATTTTGGCAGATGCGTATCCCGTACATACCCGAAGTAGGGGAAGAAAAACTCCATGTCTTGCTTCACCCACATCTCTGGGAAGTTAGCAATATAGTAAGAAATTGTCTCATTTCTTAACCTTTGTAAATAGGTTGAAAATCCTTTCTTCTCCTTACCTTGTGAAGCTAGTACGGTTTTGAGCCTGTTCTTGCTCTTGATTACATTTTGTCAGCCTTCTTTCTGCTTTTGAGATGCCAACAAGAGATTAGGTGTAGACTATAGAACGAATCTAATGATAATAAATATTCAATACCTATTGATGCGGAAGAGTATCTGGATCGTAATCTCCTGCACTGAATTAATCACGTTGAAGAGGTTATAAAAGTCCCTTTGGAATCCACGAACCAAATCTCCTCCCCGGGGGTGATTGGGAACAAGCCGAAAGAAAACTTATATTTTTTGTGGTTCTCAACGCGTGAGAGTTGTATGAGTCGTATATCAATCTCTGTAGACACATAGCCTTTATATAGAGATTTAGCTGGGCAGTTAATCGGGCTTGTGGTTATGTGGTCTTTAGATTAATTAATTAAAAAAATTAATTAATATTAATCCAATAGTTCCCACTAGGACTTGTAGGCCGTATCATCCCACGTCTTAGCACACTTAAACACTCGGCCACATAGACTGTGTATTGTCGCGCGTCTAACTTGTAAGTTTCCTCTTGTTTCATACGAGAAGTGGTTCGTGCGACCTTGTTGCAATTAATAGTGTCATATTAAGTCATCACCTAACTAACATGACACTTTCAACACTAACTGTACCACAAATCCTCTCTGCATTAGCGATAGCAACATATCCCTTAAGCTATACTATATTTGATTACATACGAAATACAACCGTCGGCCGGCGAATATTTGGTGAGCAGGACAGATTGTTCCTTATGGCTAATGACTATCCATGTTGATTCATCTGCTTTCCTAGCATGATCCGCTGGACCGTGTGAGATCTTTATGCTCTTGGATGACATACTAAAGTAGCACCATCGAACCTCGACTTCAAGCCATAGCTATAAGTCGAAGAGTAAAGTATTGTTGGACCAATAGAGTCCAAGTGATCACACAATGGTAAACAGGGGATTCTTTTTACCATTATCACACTGGTCGTTTTGTAGCTTTGTCATGGCATGACTCCCACTGAGGTGGGCGTGTCACATGCTGATGCCATGTGAACTATAGCCTTTGATAAAGAACACAGGGTCTCTTATCCTATACATTTGACTTTTAATCTTTATTTGTGAAGAACCAGACACTTCACATTCAACTTCCTCAAAATCTCATTTCAAATCCACATAAGTGACTGTTCAGAACAATTATTAGTCTCATCCTTCATGCTACACAGGCATAAGGGTGACTACCCGTGTGATAGGGCTAATTGTAAAAGCGTGGTGACCTTTTTATTGTGCCTTAATTGATTGCATAATTGTAATGCTCGTAAATGGAAAAAGATGCTCACAAGGATCTTATTTCATAACCAATCAGTTACGTAAACTATGTCCTTGTCCTTGTACAAGAAATGATCAAACCCTACGCAATCCTAGATTCATGACATGAGCTCTAAACACATCTCTAGGAATGGGCTTGGTCATTGGATCAGCGATCATCTTGTCAGTTGGAATA